>CAJQZJ010000156.1:425698-437126 GCA_907164525.1 Lophiomys imhausi | reverse complement strand
ATGGACAAGAGTGACAACAGTGACAGAATAATGGACTAGAGTACAACAGTGTCAGAAGAATGGACAAGCATGACAACAGTGATATAAGAATGGAGTAGAGTGACAACAGTGTTGTCAGAAGAGTGGACTAAAGATAGACGAGTGAGAGAAGAATAAACTAGAGTAACAGCAGTGTCAGCAGAGTGGACTAGAGTGACCACAGTGACAGGAGAATGGACTAGAAAAACAACAGTGTCAGAAGAGTGGAGTAGAGATAGAACAATGAGAGAAGAATGGATTTGAGTGACAATAGTGTCAGAAGAATGGAGTAGAGTGACAACAGTGATAGAAGGATGGACCAGAGTGGCAATAGTGAGAGAAAAATGAGCTAGAGTGACATCAGTGTCAGAAGAGTTGACTTGAGTTACAATAGTGACAGAATGGAAAAGAGTAACAACAGTGTCAGCAGAATGGACTAGAGTGTCAACAGTGACAGAATAATGGACTAGAGGGACAACAGTTTCAGAAGAATAAACGAGAGTGACAACAGTGACAGAAGAGTCGAATAGAGTGACAACAGTGTGATAAGTGAGAACCTGATTTTCAAACAGTAACAGAATGGACTAGAGTGAAAACAGTGTCAGAAGAGTGGACAAGAGTGAGAACAGTGACAGAAGAATGGACTAAAGTGAAAATTGTGTCAGAAGAATGAACAATATTGACAACAGAGAAATAATAATGGACTAGACTTTGAACAGTGTGAGAAGAATGAACTACAGTGACATCAGTGTCAGGTGAATGGCCTAGAGTGACAACAGTGTTACCACCGTGGAATAGAGTAACATCAGTGACAGTATAGTGGATTACAGTGACAACAGTTTCAGAAGAATGGACTAGAGTAACAACAGTGTCAGAAGTGTGGTCAAGAGTGAGAACAGTGACAATTATGTACTGGATTGAGAACTGTGTCAAAAGAATGTATAGTGAGAACAGTAGAAGAATAATGGAGTAGAGTTCCAACAGTGTGAGAATAATGAACTAGAGTAAGAACAGTGTCAGTAAAATAGACTAGAGGGACAACAGTGTCACAACTATGGAATAGAGTAACAACAGTGACAGTGGAGTGGACTAGAGTGACAAAAGTTTCAGAAGAGTGGAATAGAGTTACAACAGTGAAAGAATAATGGAGTAGAATGATAACAGTGTCAAAAGAGTGGACTAGAGTGCCAATAGTGACAGAAGACTCGACTAGATTGACAACAGTGAGAGAAGAATTAACTAGAATGACAACAGTGTCTGAAGGCTGGACTTGAGTACAACAGTGACAGAAGAATGAACACTTGTAGGAAGTTTCAAATCAGTTGATTAATTAGAATATTGACAGAAGAGTGGACTAGAGTGACAAACAGGTGAGAAGAATGGACTAGAGTGACAACAGTGTAAGGAGAATAGAGTAGAGTGATGGCAGTGACAGAAGAATTGACTAGAGTGACAGCAGTGACAGAAGTGTGGACAAGAGGGACAACAAAAACAGAAGAGTGAAGTAGAGTGAAAACAGTGTCAGAAGAGTGTAGTAGCGTGACAATTGTGACAGAAGAATGGATTAGAGTGAAAACAGTATCAGAAGAGTGTAGTAGAATGATAAGTGTGACAGAATGGATTAGAGTAACATTGTCAGAAGAATAGATAGAGCAACAATAGAGACAGAATCATCTAGAGTGACAACAGTGTCAGAAGAACGGACTAGAGTGACACAGTGTCTACAGAATGCACTACAGTGAGAACAGTGAAAGAAGAATGAACAGGTATGACAACAGTGAAAAAAAAAAAGATGAGTGACATCAGTGTCAGAAGAGTGGAAAAGAGTGAGAACAGTGACAGAAAAATGGAGTAGAGTTAGAACTATGTCAGAAGAATGAACTAGAGTGAGAACAGTGGAAGAATAACAGACTAGAGTTTCAACAGTATGAGAAGAATGAACTAGAGTGAGAACAGTGGAAGAATAACAGACTAGAGTTTCAACAGTATGAGAAGAATGAACTAGAGTGAGAACAGTGTCAGTAGAATGAACTAGAGTGACAACAGTGTCCCAAATGTGGAGTAGAGTAACAACAGTGACAGTAGAGTGGACTAGAGTGACTAAAGTTTCAGAAGAGTGGAATAGAGTGACAACAGTGACAAGAGTGGACTAGTGTGACTTCAGTGTCATAAGAGTTGATTATAGTGACAACAGTGAAAGTAGAAAAGACTAGAGTGGCAAAAGTGTCAGATGGGTGCACTAGAGTTATAACAGTGTCAGAAGAGTGGACTAGAGTGAACAACATACAAGTGTGGACTAGAGTGACCATAGGGTCAGAAGATTGAACTACAGTGACATTGAGAGAAGTGTAGCTTACTGTGACCACAGTGTCAGAAGAATTGACTAGACTGGCATCAGTGTCATAAGGGTGAACTAGAGTGACAACAGTGACAGGAGAATGGACTAGAGTGACAGCAGTGACAAAGTGTGGATTGGAGGGACAACAAAGACAGAAGAGCGAAGTACAGTGACAACAGTGTCAGACAAGTGTAGTAGAGTGACAACTGTGACAGAAGAATGAATTAGAGTGACAACATTGTCAGAATAGACTAGAGCAACAATAGAGACAGAATAATCATCTAGAGTCACAACATTGTCAGAAGACTGGACTAGAGTGAAAATAGTGTCACTAGAGTGACAACAGCTTGAGTGTAATTGTCCAGAGTGACAACAGTGTAAGAAGAGTGGATTAGAGTTCAACAGTGAGTGAAGAATGGACTAGAATGACTACAGTGCCAGAGGAATGGATGAGAGTGACAACAGTGACAGAATAATGGAGTAGAGTACAACAGTGTCAGAAGAATGAACTAGAGTGACAACAGTGACAGAAGAATGGACTAGAGTGACAAAAGTGTCTCGAGAGTGGACTAGAGTGACAACAGTGAGAGAAGAATGGACAGGTGTGACAAGAGTGAAAAAAGTAGGCTAGAGAGATAACAGTGTCAGAAGAGTGGACAAGACTGAGAACAGTGACAGAAGAATGGACTAGAGTGAGAACTATGTCAGAAGAATGAACTACAGTGAGAACTGTGGAAGAATAACAGACTGGAGTTTCAACAGTGTGTGAAGAATGAACTAGAGTGTGAAGAGTGTGAGTAGAATGGTCTAGAGTGATAACAGTGTCACAACTGTGGAATAGAGTAACAAGAGTGACAATAGAGTGGACTAGAGTGACTAAAGTTTCAGAAGAGTGTAACAGAGCGACAACAGTGGCTGAAGAATTTACTAAAGTGACATCAGTGTCATAAGAGTGGATAGAGTGACAACAGTGAAAGTAGAATAGACTAGACTGATAACAGCATTAGATGGGTGGACTAGAGTTATAACAGTGTTAGGAGAGTGGACTACAGTGAACATTGTGTCAAGTGTGGACTAGAGTGACCACATTGTCAGAAGATTGAACTACAGTGACATTGAGAGAAGTCTATCTTACTGTGAACACAGTACCAGAAGAATTGACTAGACTGACATCATTGTCATAAGGGTGTACTAGAGTGACAAGAGTGACAAGAATGACAGGAGAATGGACTAGAGGGACAGCAGTGACAGAAGTGTGGATTAGAGGGACAACAAAGACAGAAGAGGGAAGTACAGTGACAACAGTGTCAGAGGAGTGTAGTAGAGTGACAATTGTGACACAAGAATGGATTAGAGTGATAACATTATCAGAAGAGTGTAGTTGAGTGATAATTGTGACAGAATGGATTAGAGTGATAACAGTATCAGAAGAGTGTAGTTGAGTGATAATTGTGACAGAAGAATGGTTAGTTGACAACATTGTCAGAAAAATAGACTAGAGCAACAAAAGAGACAGAATAATTATCTAGAGTGACAACACCTAGAGTCAGAAGAATGTACTAGAGTGACAGCAGCTTGAGTGGAACGGACCAGAGTGACCACGGTGTGAGAAGAGTAGACTAGAGTTCAACGGTGAACAAAGAATGGACTAGAGTGACTATAGTGTCAGAGGAGTGGGTGAGAGTGACAACAGTGACATAAGAACGGACTAGAGTTACAACAATGTCAGAAGAATGAATGAGACTGAGTACAGTGATAGAAAAAGAGTATAGAGTAAAACAGTGTGAGAAGAATGAACTAGAGTGACAACAGTGACAGAAAAATGGACTAGTGTGACAAAATTGTCTCAAGAGTGGCCTAGAGTGACAACAGTGTCAGAAGAGTAGACAAAAGTGAGAACAGTGACAGAAGAATGGACTAAAGTGAGAACTGTGTCTGAAGAGTGAACTATAGTGAGAACAGTGGAAGAATAATGGACTAGAGTGACAACAGTGTCACAACTGTAAAATAAAGTAACAACAGTGACAGTAGAGTGGACTAGAGTAACAAAAGTTTCAGAAGAGTGGAATAGAGTGACAACAGTGACAAGAGTGGACTAGTGTGACGTCAGTTTCATAAGAGTGGATGAGTGACAACAGTGAAAGTAGAATAGACTAGAGTGACAACAGTCTCAGAAGGGTGGACTAGAGCTATTACAGTGTCAGAAGAGTTGACTCTAGTAAAAATTGTATCAGAAGTATGGACTAGAATTTCCACATTGTCAGAAGATTGAACTACAGTGACAACATTGAGAGAAATCTAGCTTACTGTGACCACAGTGTCAGAAAATGTGACTAGACTGACATCAGTGTCATAAGAGTGGACTAGAGTGACAGCATTGGCAGAACAATGGACTAGAGTGACAACAGTGAGAGAAGAATGTACTAGAATGACAACAATGTCAGAAGGGTGGATTAGAGTGATAACAATGACTGAAGAGCAGATTGGAGTATCAACAACAGCAAAGAGTAGACTTTAGTGACAAGAGTGACAGAAAAATTAACCAATGTGAAAACAGTTTTAGAAGAGTGGACTATAATTATAACAGTCACAGAAGAGAGGAGTGCAGGTACAGCAGTGTCAGAATAGAGGACTAGATTGGAAACAGTGACAGAACAATGGAATAGAGCATAACAGTGACAGAAGAATTAAATAGAAGGACAACAGTGACAGGAGAATGGACTAGATTGACAACAGTGTCAGAAGAGTGTAGGAATGTGACAACAACGACAGAAGGATGGAGTAGAGTGATATCAGTGTCAGCAGAATGAACTAGAGTGATAAAAGTTTCAGAAGAATGGACCAGAGTGATAATATCATCAGAAGAGTTGACTTGAGTTACAAACAGTGACAGTGGAATTGACTAAAGGGACAACAGTGTCACAAAATGGACGAGAGTGTCAACAGTTTCAAAGGAAGGAATGAGAGTGACAACAGTGGAAGCCAACTGGGCTAGCTTTACAACAGTGTCAGAAAAATGGACTAGAGTGCCAACAGTGTGAAAAGAGCAGACCTGATTTACAACAGTAATAGAAGAATGGACTAGAGTGACAATAGTGTCAGAAGAGTGGACAAGACTAAGAAGAGTGACAGAAGAATGGACTGGAATGAGAACTATGTCAGAAGAATGAACTATAGTGAGAACAGTGTCAGTAGAATGGACTAGAGTGAGAACTGTGTCACAACTGTGGAATAGAGTAATAAGAGTGACAGTAGAGTGAACTGGAGTGACAAACATTTCGGAAGAGTGGAATAGAGTGACAACAGTGACAGAAGAATGGACCCATGTGACAACAGTGTCAGAAGACTGAACTAGAGTTACAACAGTGAAAGAATAATGGAGTAGGGTGACAACAGTGTCAGAAGAGTGGACTAGAGTTACAACAGTGAAAGAGTAATAGAG
Organism: Lophiomys imhausi; assembly: GCA_907164525.1. Classification (NCBI taxonomy): domain Eukaryota; kingdom Metazoa; phylum Chordata; class Mammalia; order Rodentia; family Muridae; genus Lophiomys; species Lophiomys imhausi. The sequence goes on along the minus strand of CAJQZJ010000156.1, from coordinate 431,328 downwards.
TAGAGTAACAACAGTGTCAGAAGTGTGGACTAGAGTGCCAATAGAGACAGAAGACTTTCCTAGATTGACAACAGTGAGAGAAGAATTAACTAGAATGACAACAGTGTCTGAAGGGTGGACTTGAGTAACAACAGTGACAGAAGAATGAACTCTTGTAGGAACCACTTCAAATCAGTTGATTAATTACAATATGGACAGAAGAGTGGACTAGAGTGACAAACAAGTGAGAAGAATGGACTAGAGTGACAAACAGGTGAGAAGAATGGACTAGAGTGACAACAATGTAAGGAGAATGGAGTATAGTGACAACAGTGACAGAAGAATGGACTAGAGTGACAGAAGTGTTGACTAGAGGGACGACAAAGATGGAAGAGTGAGGTAGAATGACAACAGTGTCTGTCAGAAGAGTGTAGTAGAGTGACAATTGTGACAGAAGAATGGACTAGAGTGACATGAGTGTCATAAGATTGGATAGAATGACAACAGTGAAAGTAGAATAGACTAGACTAACAACAGTGTCAGAAGGATGTAGAGTTATAACAATTTCAGAAGAGTGGACTATAATGAAAATCATGTAAGAAGTATGGACTAGAGTGACCACATTGTTAGAAGATTGAACTACAGTGACAACATTGAGAGAAGTCTAGATTACTGTGACCACAGTGTCAGAAGGATTGGCTAGACTAACATCAGTGTCATAAGAGTGGACTAGAGTGACAACAGTGACAGAAAAATGGACTATAGTGACAACAGTATTTGAAGAATGAACTAGAGTGATAATAGTGACAGAATAATAGATTAGAGTGAAATCAGTGTCAGAAGAGCAGACTAGAGTGACAACAGTGAGAGAAGAATGGACTAGAATGACAACAGGAACTGTAGAGGAGACTGGAGTGACAACAGTGGCAAAGAGTGTACTTTAGTGACAAGAGTGACAGAAGTACCCAATGTGAAAACAATTTCAGAAGAGTGGATTATAATTATAACAGTTACAGAAGAGAGGACCTAAGTGACAACAGTAGTAGAATAGTGGACTAGAATGACAAAAGTGACAGAAAAATGGAGTAGAGTACAACAGTGTCAGAAGAATGAACTGGAGTGACAACAGTGACAGGAGAATGGACTAAGTGGCAAAAGTGACAGAAGAATGAACTAGAGTATCAACAATGACAGCAGAATGAACTGGTGTGACAACAGTTTCAGACTGATTTGAACAGTGACAGCAGAATGGATTAGAGTGACAAAAGTGTCAGAGAAGTGGAATAGAGTGACACCAGTGACAGAATAATAGACTAGAGTGGCAAAAATGTTAGAAGAGTGGAATAGAGTGACAACAGTATTAGAAGAGTGGATTAGAGTGATATTAGTGACAGAAGAATGGACTAGAGTGAAAACAATGTCAGAAGAGTGTACTAAAGTAACAACAGTGTCAGAAGAATGAACTAAAGTTACAACAGTGACATAAAAATTGAGTAGTATGACAACAGTGTCATAAGAGTGAACTAGAGTGACATCAGTGATAGAAGAATGGACTAGAGTGAAAACAGTTTCTTTTTTCTTTCTTTTTTTTTTTGAGACAAGATTTCTCTGTGTATACCTTGCTGCCCTGGACTCAATTTGTAGATCAGACTAGCCTTGAATTTACAGAGATCCACCTTCCTCTGCCTCCCTAGTGCTGGGATTAAAGGATTGTGCCACTACGCCCAGCTGAAAACAGTTTCTTAAGAGAGGATTAGAGTGACAACATTGACAGAAGAATGTATTTGAGTGACAACTGTGACAGAAGTATGAACTAGAGTAACAAGTGACAGAAGAATTGACCAGAGTGACAACAGTGTCAGAAGAATGAACTAGATTACAACAGTGATATAATAATGGATTAGAGTGACAACAGTGTCCCAAGAAAGGACTAGAGTGACAAGAGTGACAGAAGGATGGACTAGAGTGACAATAGTCACAGAAAGATGGACTAGAGTGACAAGAGTGACAGAAGGATGGACTACAGTGACATCAGTGTCAGAGGAGTTGACTTGAGTTACAACAGTGACAGTAGAGTGGAGTAGAGTGACAACAGTATTAGCAGAGTGGACTAGATTGACAACAGTGACAGAATAATTAACCAGAATGACAAGTGTCTGAAGGGTGGACTAGAGAAACAACAGTCACAAAAGAGTGGAATAAAAGAGTGGAATAAAAACCATGTCAAAGAGTGGCCTAGAGTGACAACAGTGACAGAAGAATGAACTACCCTGAGAACAGTTTCAGAGCAGTTGATTAATTACAATAGTGATGGAAGAGTGGACTTGAGTGAAAAACAGGTGAGAAGAATGGACTAGAGTAACAACAGTGTCAGGAGAATGGGGTAGAGTGACAATAGTGACAGAAGAATAGACTAGAGTTATAACAAAGACAGAAGATCAAAGTAGAGTGACAACAGTGTCAGAAGAGTGCAATAGAGTGACAATTGTGACAGAAGTATTGATTAGAGTGACATCATTGTCAGAAGAGTGGAGTAGAGTGACAACAGTGTGAGAGGAATGGACTAGAGTGACAACAGTGTCAGAAAAATGGATTAGAGTGACAACAGTGTCAGAAGAATGAACTAGAGTTATAATAGTGACAGAATAATGGATTAGAATGAAAACAGTGTCAGAAAACTGGACTAGAATGGCCACAGTGAGAGAAGAATGGAATAGAGTTACAACAGTGACAGAAGAGCAGAGTAGAGAGAAAACAGTATCATAAGTATGAACTAGAGTGATAACAGTGATAGGAGAATGGACTAGGCTGAGAACAGTGTCAGAAAAGTGGAGTAGAGATATGACAATGAGAGAAGACTGGACTAGAGTGACAACAGTGTCAGAAGAGTTGACTTGAGTTACAACAGTGACAGTAGAATGGACTAGAGTGACAATAATGACAGAAAAATGAACCAAGGTGAAAAAAGTGTCAGAAGAGTAGACTATAATTACAATAGTGACAGAAGAGAGGAGTAAAGTGACAACAGTGACAGAATAATGGAGTAGAGTACAACAGTGTCAAATGAATGAACTGGAGTGACAACAGTGACAGGAGAATGGACTAAGTGGCAACAGTGACAGAAGAATGAACTAGAGTATCAACAATGACAGCAGAATGAACTAGTGTGACAACAGTTTCAGACTTGCTTATTAGATTTAGAACAGCAACAGCAGACTTGATTAGAGTGACAACAATGTCAGAGGAGTGGACTAGAGTGACAACAGTGACAGAATAATTGACTAGAGTGACAAAAATGTTAGAAGAGTGACAACAGTATTAGAAGAGTGGATTGGAGTGACATTAGTGACAGAAGAATGGACTAGAGTGAAAACAGTGTCATAAAAGTGTAGTAAAGTGCCAACAGTGTTGAAAGTATGGTCTAGAGTGACAACAGTGTCAGAAGAATGAACTAGAGAGACAACAGTGACAGAAGAATAGAGTAGGGTGACAACAGTGTCTCCAGAGTTGAGTAGAGTGACTTCAGTTTGAGAGGAATGGTCCAGAGTGACAACAGTCTCAGAAGAGTGGACTAAAATTCAACAGTGAGAGAAGAATGGACTAAGGTGACAACAATGTCAGAGGAATTGACTACAGTGACAACAGTGAGAGGAAAAATGATTCACACTGAAAACAGTTTCAGAAGAGTGGACTACAATTACAACAGTGACAAAAAGAGGGAAAAAGTGACAATAGTGTCAGAAGGGTGGTCTAGATTGACTACATTGTCAGAAGAGTAGACTAGAGGGACAACAGTGTCATAAGAGTGGACGAGGGTGACAACAGTGAGAGAAGAATTGACAAGAATGACAACAGTGTCAGAAGGATGGACTAGCATGACAACAGTGACACAAGAGTGGACTAGAGGGACAGCAGTATCAGAACAGTGGACTTTAGAGACATATGTGAAAGAAGAATCGACTAGTGTGACAACATTGTCAGAAGAGTGAACGAGAGTGTAAACAGTGTCAGCAGAGTGGACTAGAGTGACAACAGTGAGAGAAAAATGTACCATAGTGACAACAGTGTCAGAAGAGTGGACTAGAGTTCAACAGTGAGAGAATGGACTAGAGTGACTACAGTGACAGAAGAGTGGGTGAGAGTGACAAGAGTGACAGAATAATGGACCAGAGTACAACAGTGTCAGAAGAATTTACTAGAATGACAACAGTGTCAGAAGGATGGATTTAGTGACAGAAGAGTGGACTGAAGTGACAACAGTGTCAAAGAGGGAACTATAGTGACAAAAATGAAAGAAAAATGAACCATAATGAAAACAGTTTCAGTTGAGTAGACTATAATTACAACAGTTACAGAAGAGAGGACTAGAGTGACAAGAGTGGCAGAATAGTGGACTAGATTGACAACAGTGACAGAATAATGGACTAGGGTACAACAATGTCAGAAGAATGTTCTAGAATAACAACAGTGCCAGGAGAATGGACTAGACTGACAAAAGTATCAGAAGAGTGGAGTAGAGAAGGAACAATGAGAGAAGAATGGAGTAGAGTGACAACAGTGACAGAAGGATGGACTAGAGTGACAATAGTGAGAGAAGAATGGACTAAAATGACATCAGTGTCCAAAGAATGAGCTAGAGTGATAACATTTTCAGAAGAATGGACTAGAGTGACAACAGTTTCAGAAGAGTTGACTTGAGTTACAAATGTGACAAAATGGAATAGAGTAACAACAGTGTCAGCAGAATGGACTAGAGTGTCAACAGTGACAGAAGACTGGGCTAGTTTTACAACAGAGTCAGAAGAGTAGACTAGAGTGACAACAGTGTGAGTAGTGCAAACCTGATTTACACAGTAACAGAAGAATGGACTAGAGTGAGAACAGTGGAAGAATAATGGAATAGAATTTCAGCAGTATGAGAAGAATGAACTAGAGTGAGAACAGTGTCAGTAGAATGGAATAGAGCAACAACAGTGACAGTAGAATGTACTAGAGTGGCAAAAGTTTCAGAAGTGTGGTATAAAGTGACAACAGTGTCAGAAGACTGAACTAGAGTTACGACAGTGAAAGAATAATGGAGTAGAGTGACAACAGTGTCAGAAGTATGAACTAAAGTGCCAATAGTGACAGAAGACTCAACTAGATTGACAACAGTGAGAGAAGAATTAACTAGAATGGCAACAGTGTCTGAAGGGTGGACTTGAGTAACAATAGTGACAGAAGAGTGGACTGGAATGAAAACCATGTCAAAGAGTGGCCTAGAGTGACAACAGTGATGGAAGAATGAACTCTTGTAGGAACAGTTTCAAATCAGTTGATTAATTACAATATTGACAGAAGAGTGGACTACAGTGACAAACAAGTGAGAAGAATGGACTAGAGTGACAACAGTGTAAGGAGAATGGAGTAGAGTGACAGAAGTGACAGAAGAATAGACTAAAGTGACAGCAGTGATAGAAGTGTGGATTAGAGGGACAACAAAGACAGAAGAGTGAAGTAGATTGACAACAGTGTCAGAAGAGTGTAGTAGAGTGATAATCATGACAGAATAATGGATTAGAGTGATAACAGTATCAGAAGAGTGTAGTAGAGTGATAATTGTGACAGAAGAATGGACTAGAGTGACAACATTGTCAGAAGAGTGGACTAGA
>CAJQZJ010000156.1:407829-424229 GCA_907164525.1 Lophiomys imhausi | reverse complement strand
TGACAACAGTGTCAGAAGAGTGGACTAAAGTGACAACAGTGTTAGAATAGTGAACTAGAGTTACAACAATGACAGAAGAATTGACTAGAGCAACAATAGGGACAGAAGAGTGGACTAGAGTGACAACAGTGTCAGAAGAATACACTAGAGTGACAACAGTGTCAGAAGAATACACTAGAGTGACAACAGTGTCAGAAGAATACACTAGAGTGACAACAGTGTCAGAAGAGTGGACGAGAGTGACAATAGTGTCACAAGATTGGACTAGACTGACAACAGTGACAGCAGAGTGGGCTCATGAGGGAGACCACACAGTGGGTCCATAAAATGCCAAAGCTAAGGCCAGGAAAATACCTATATATTGTGGTCCAAAACAGGATTATATTTTATTTGATTTATAACAGCACACGTCTAAGACAAAATGAAAGCACAAAAGGCAAAAGCCACATTCGAAAAAAAATTGGTAGAGAGTGGACAATTTACTGGCCATGAGTGATTGAAGTAAAATGTGTGAGGCCATAGAGAGAGGTGAGGCCTCATGGAGAGACACTGGAGTAAAAAACAAAAAACAAAAAAAACCAGCAGTTAGGTGAAACCCAGTAAGGTGGGACCTTGGATTTGTTAGAGATATGGATGAGCCTGACAGCATGTGCATGGCCTCAGAATGGGTAAAGGGGAAAGCCCATCAGTGGGGCTTGAGGTAAGAAAGCTGGAGAATGCCTCAAAGACAGGAGTCAGTACCTTAAAACTACAGTGGAATACATAGCTGCCATCTGGGTGCCCAGTAAGGGATCTCCTGCTCTCCTCTGCTTATATGCAGGTGCTGGGAGAGGCAATTCTTTTAAGAGAGGTCCTAGAGTCTGACCTGAGGCAGGAGACATAGTGGGAGTGAGTGTGTATTTTGGAGAGAAGTGAATGGTCTTTGAAATCGGAAGTCTGACCCCTGGGAGCAGGGTGGACACCGCATGGATTCTTGCAGCAGGTGGTATAGAGCTGAGTATGGGGGGCTAAGGAACCATTCTCTTTACCCAATCTCCTCCCCAGTGTGGGTGCTTAGCTTTGGTCACGTTCTCCACGCTCAGAGACTCCGAGACATGTAGAGAACATAGGACCACCACTTCAGCATATCTCCCGCACTGAGAGAGCACCTCCAGAGAGCTGGAGAGAATGGCCACAGGCAGCTGATCCTGCCTCCTCTCTCTTGGGCCTGACAGCAGAGCTTGCTGGTGGGGATAGAGCTCTGCAGCACACATGCACCTATGTATTATCTTCAAAAAGGAAGGAAAGGCATTTTGACTCATCATGTCAGGAAGGCATGGTGGCAGGGACATGAAACAGCGGGTCCATTGCATCTGCAGCCAGGAAGCAGAGAAGGATGACTGCTGGTGCCCCGTTCACTTTTTACTACTTAGTCCAGGACACCAGATCATGGGATGCTCTGACTACATCTTCACAACTCAACCCAATATAGGCATGCTTTCACAGACTTGTCCAAAGATGTGTTTCCTGGGTGATCACAAGGACTTGAGCTCAGATCTCAATACCAGCTCTAGACAAAAAGTCAAGCATACTCTCATGTGGCTGTAACACCAGTGCTGGAAGTGAATGTGAGCTAGGTGGATTTCCAGAGCTTGCTGGTCAGCTATTCTAATCAATCAGTGAACTCCAAATTCAATAAAAGACCCTGTCTTTAAAAGATAATATGGCAGTGCGTGGTGGCACATGCCTTTAATCCCAGCACTTGGAAGGAGAGGCAGGTGGATCTCTGTGTATACCTGGCTGTCCTGGACTCACTTTTTAGACCAGGATAGCCTTGAACTCACAGAGAAACCTTGTCTGAAAAAAAAAATAAACAAAAAACTAAAAAAAAAAAGATAAGGTGGAGAATAATAGAAGCTATCCAACAACACCCTCTAGCCTCTCCATGTGGACACACACACAAATGTATACCTACATGCACATATGAACATACATACACACAGATGCATGCACGTGTGCAGTAAATGGATCAGAACAACAACAGCTGTCTCATCGAGGATCTATCAATCCAGTCCAGACAGCCTGGAATGATGGATTTCAATCCATGAAAGATAATAACTGTTAAGTCAGTAAAGTGCTTCCAGTACAGACATGAAGACCTCAGTGTGGAGCGCCAACACTTATGTATGGAGCTGGGTGTGGCAGTGGTGCCTGTAATCTCAGCACTGGGGAGGGACAGTGGTGATGTGTATGCAGAGACACAAGAACCTCTGAGGCTTTGAGGCTAACTCCTGCAGATAATCAGTGAACTCAGTTTCAGTGGGACAATAGTAAGGTAGACAGACAGGCTGGAGAGGTGGCTCAGAGCTTAAGAACACTTGTTGCTCTTGCAGAAGACCTGGGTTTGATTCCCAGCACCACATAGTGGCTCACAACCATCTATAACTCCAGTCCCTGGGGATCCAAAGCTCTTTTCTGACCTTCACAGGTACCAGGAATGGACATGGTGCACACAAATTCACATAGGCAAAACACTCCAATAATACATACACGTAATAAAATACACAAAAATTAATGTAGAGATCAATAGGTACCTGAATTTGATTTCTGGCTTCCATAGGCACTGATGTAATAACATGTACATATGCACATAGAGTCTATATACATGTGTACACAAAGTGTAAATTGAATTCAGTTGCGCATTAAAAAAATTCTACAGTATGACCCATTCTAAGGATGTAAAGCTGATTTCATATACACAAATAGGTAATATACATTATATAAATATGACCAAGGGCAAAATTGCATTATCATCTCAGTAGATTCAGAATGAGCTTTTGAGATATGTCAACATCCCTTGATATTAAAAACCATGAAGAGCTGGGTGGGTGTGGGGGTGCGCACCTTTAATCCCAGTACTTGGGAGGCAGAAGCAGTAGGATCTCTGAGTTCAAAGCCAGTCTGGTCTACAGAGTGAGTTCCAGGACAGCCACAACTACACAGAGAAACCTTGCCTTGAAAAACCAAAACCAAAACCAAACAAATAAAACAAACACACAAATAACCCAAGAAAACAAAACAAAACACTACAAAGAAAACTAGGAATAGAAGGAATATCCATCAATATGATAAGGGCTCTCTATGACAAGCAAGATACTAAATGAGGAAAAATGAAAAGTTCAGAATTATGATAATGGTGTCTGAAAGTTATTCATAAGACCCTCTACTAACTTTGTGTACTTTTAAACCTTGTATACTTTACTGGAAAGTTTCCAGGTCTCCACCTCAGAAGCTCCAGCAGCCAGGCCTGGCTGCTTCAAATTTTGCCTCTGGCTTCCCCTACATCTTTCCCTGGGTGCCCCCTCTTCAGCTCTGCAGTTCCCCTGGGTACCATCCCCTGTGGTCTCTGAAAGGGGTGCTTGGATCTTCAGGCTATGCTGTTGGCCCCTCTATACCTCCAGACAATAACACCTCAGGACTCCAGAGCCGCTGAGGCTAAATCTCCTCATCCCTGGGACCTGAGATAAGAGGCCTGAAATAAAAACACTGGGAAGCCGGAGCCAGCAGCACCTGAGTGTTCAGTTCCCTGCTGACAGGGAACTCAGGGGGAGGGACGGTGTCACGGTGTCCAACTGGAGCTAGTCTATCTCTGTGGCAACAATGTATAAACTAGTCATTCTCTGAAGCAGGGAGCTTTATACAGTCTGGCACTGCCAGCCAGGGACCAGGACTAGGAATCTGATCCCTTAGTATATATTCAGTTTAGTTAAGGAAGGTTGCTTTGTTTATCTTAGAGTTCAAGTTTCTGTAAACTCCCTAAGACAGGAGATGACCCCCCCCCCCACCTTCAGAATGGCAGTTTCAGCCTCTATCAGTCACAAAGGCCATCTCCAGCTTCCCAGTGGGATTCTTCCCAGATTTATGCTAGCTTTAGGTGAAAAGTCTGAACAAAAACCCACCAATTCCTAAGATCCCCCAAGCCTAGAGCTTGAAATCCCACCAATCCTCACTGGAAATCTCTGCCCTAGAAAGCTCCGCCCCCTCAAAAATCCTGCATAAAGGCTGTGTTTTCCCAACTCTCTGTTGTCCTCTCCTGGGAACAAATCCAGGAGGCAACCACTCCTGGATTTGTTCCTCCTCTTCCTGGATTTGTCCCTACAATAAATCTCTTTTTAAGAGATTTGCTGCCTGGTGTGACTCTCTTATCAGAAGAAGCCAAGAAATCCAGAAGAGAATTGAAGAGGGTGTGGGGCTCAGGCCGGAGCGGAGGGCGTCTCAGCTCATCTGGGTTGGGAAAACCCTCTCCTGTGAGCTGCAGCATCTCTGGTGAGGAGACCTCCTCTCAGAGCCGTGTGGTTCCTGGGCTCCCGTGTCTCAGGGTACCCTTCCCCTTGGTACACTGTCCCACCTAAAAGAGCAGTATGGTTCCCAGGCTTTGGAGTTATGGGTTTCCTGGACACCGTCCCATCTGAACAGGAAGGCCAACATTGTCTACTCTCTTTGCTCTTATTCAATACAACAACCAACTTCTTAGCAAGAGCAAAAGAAACCAAAACTAGCAAAGGAAGAATTCAAATGATTCTTGTTTGATGTAATCCTTGGCCTAAAAGACCTCAGAGACTCCATCGACCGCTCTTAGGCTTAACAAAACTCAGCAAAGTAGCAGAATAAAAAAAAAAATCTCTGCACCATTAATGAACTCAGTGAAACTGGGAAACAATTCCAATACCACAGCTCTCAAAATAGTAGGAATAAAAATAACCAAGAAGGTGAAGGGCCTTTATAATGACAATTATAAAACACCAAATACATGAAGAATAAATATGAGATTGGAAAGACCTCCCTTGTTCAAGGGTCAGCACAATAGTTAAAATTGCCATCTGCAAGTTCAAGGCCATCTTCAGCAAAAATCCAATGATATTCTTCCCAAAACTAGGAAAAAGCCCTAAGTTCAATGGAAGCACAGAAGGCCCCAAATATCTAAAGCAATCTTGAGTAAGGAGCAATGCTGAAAGTATCATGACACATGGTTTCAAGTTATAATACAGAGACATAGTAGTCAAAACAACATGGCTCTGATCAGACATAGAGACCAGTGGACTAGATGACACAAACCCACAGAGACCCATCCACTTAATTCTCCACAAAGGAAACAAAAAATATATGCTGGATAAGAGACAGCATCTTTAAAAAATGGTGTTGTTAAAACTGGATGTCTGCATGCAGACAATAAAACTAGGCCCCATCTAGCACCCTGTCATGGTTTGACTGTGCACTGCTCCTGACAGTGCTGAATTCATGGTGCCCTAGTTGGTAATGCAATTTTGGGAGGCAACGGAAGCTTTAGGAAACTGGATGGACAGATGAGTAGAGAGGTTTTGAGAGTTGCAACTGGTCTCCCTTCTCCACTCTGCTTACTGTCTGCCATGAGGAGGAACAGTATCTCCCCCATGTGCCCTACCACCCTAATTCTCATGCTGGATTCAAACTCAAGGTAATGGAAGTCGGTCAGCCACAGACTGAACTCACAGGAATGTGAGTGGAAATAACCCTTTCCTCAAGTTATTTCTGTCAGGTCTTTGTCTCAGTGGCAAAAAGCCCAGCACATCTTCTATAAAAATTAACTCAAGAGCTGGAGAGCTATAGTTCAACAGGAAAATCATTTGCCCTCTTGGCAGAACTATATCCACTGGAAATGGCAAAAGTCTTGAAGCCAGGACAGTTTTCTGGCACAGTTCCAGCAAAGCTAAGCTGAATGCTGCAATCACTATCATTCTCTTTCTCACTTTTAGGTTGTGGTCTCTGTATGTTGCAGTCTTGGGGACTTTCTGCATTATGATTCATTTTATGTCATTTCCAGAGAAAATTATGTCTGACTCTTTTTAGTCCAAATCTTAACTTTATCTAACTGTATTTGGAAGCCTTCCTTATGCCTTGGAAATAATTAAGCACAGATAAACACATAGCTTGAAGTTCATTTATGAGGACATTATATAAGGAGTATCTGCCCTTAAGCAAACTCCAACAGTAGAATTGGTGCAGGGTAAAGCAGAGACAATTGGCAAACTCCAATTGGCCAGGAGAATAGCTTACAGATTCAAGGCCTTGTTTTCCAATATGCTTAGAGCTTTCTGAAAATGATATATAAAAATAAGGGGTCATACAGGGTACGCCTCACCCTGAAGGAACAGAATTCAGTAAATAAGATAGATTGACTAAAGTAATCTTCTCCTACTATATAACATAGGTGGTGAAATTATATAGTAAAATGAGTTGGGTATTAGTATTTGCTATTCATAAAAAGACAAGTTCAGATATTTTTTGTATGTCTGGAATGTTTTAAAACTGCACATTCTGCTAGCCTAAAAGCAGGCTGTCATATAATGAATGGTTTTGCTTTGACAGAGACATTCTTTGGAGTCTTTGAATTGGAGTTATTGGGCTGATAATAAAAATAAAATCTGTTCTTTTTGTACTTTCTAATTGTGACTGAACTTGTAACCTGGACTGTAATAAAAATATAAAACTCTACTTCTTGGATAATCATTAGTTTATCTTTGTTCTGTGGAACTTGTCTCAGTAAACAACCTGATTGCTGGTTAGTCAGAGTTGTAAGACTCCCCTGTCCACTGCGCCTGACTCACTTTCTCTCACAGACTCTTTATTTCCTGTTGTGGGCTATCCTGTCGAACAGCTGGGACTGGCCCCCGGCATCCTCTAAATGAGAAAACTGGATTTCAGATCTCCAGCATCCATGTAAATGTTGAGCAATCACGGTAGCTGCCTGTAATCCCAGTACTCAGGAGGCGGAGACAGGATCCTGGAACACACTAGTTGACTAGACTAACCAGAATTGGCAAGATCTGATTTAGTGAGAGACACTGCCACAACTAATAAGGCAGGGAGTGATCAAGGAAGAAAGCTGACATTAACTTCAGGCTTCCAGACACTTGTATGTGTATCTGTACAATTGTGTGCCCCCACACATGCAAACAGGAATACATACACACACATACACTCCACATACATATGCAAACAAACAAAGAAAAACCTCTCAAAACAGATCAAAGTCTAAATATAAGGTCAAACTTTGCAATTTAAAAAACATAGGAGAAACACTTTGGTATCCATGTGTTGGCAACAATTTCTGATCAAGATTCCAATATCTCAGTTATTAATAACAAGAATCAATAAATGTAATTACACCAAATAAAAAGGCTTCTGCACAGCAAACAACAAAATAAAAAGACAGCATACAGCATGGGAGAAAATCTTTTAGCTGACAAGGGATTGCCATCTAAAATATGTGAAGAGCTCCAAAAGTTAAACATTAAAATAGTGAATAATCTGAACAAAAGTAGACAAATGAACTGAATTGATACTTTTCAAATGAAGTGCAAATGACCAATGAATAAATGGAAAAGTATGCAGCACCTTTAGCCATCAGGGAAACACAGATCAAAACTATACTGGGATTGTTTTTTACAAGTCAAAATGATTAGCATCAAGGAAACATACAGCAAATCTCAGGAAAGATGTGGGGGAAAGGAATTCTATATACAATAACTAATCCAGTAACTATAGGAATCAGTTCAGAAGTCCCCATGAGCCCATATGCATTGAATTCTTCATAACTACAAAACCATCACCCTGTAGACGGCGCCAAGCTTCCCCACTGGCTTGAGCAGTGCTGAGGTCCTTGGACCATGGTTACAGCCATCTCTGTTGGACCTGAAGGTACACGATATGTGAGTGTAACCCTCTGGGGCAGACTTGCTCTTCTCCCTTTCTTCTTTCACCTTTCAAGTGAGTTCGCAGTTGTACAATGAGCTCCTCTGATGTGCGAGATCCACCAATTCTTACAAGGCCCTCAAGGTATCCTTCCTTTTGGTCCAGACAAGTGGTTCACAATCTGTGGGTGGTGACCCCTTTGGGGGTCGCATATCAGATATACTGCATATCAGATATTTACATTACAATTCATAACAGTAGCAAAATTGGTTGTGAAGTATCAACAAAATAATCTTGTGGCTGGGGGTCACCCCAACATGAGGAACTGTATTAAAGGGTCACAGCATCAGGAAGGTTGAGAACCACTGTTCTAGGGCAACATAGATGCCTTCTTTTTAAAAAGTCAATATTTCATGTGTTTGCTTGTGTGAATTTATGCACACCTTGTGCATGCAGGAGTCCTTACAGGTCAGAAGAAGGCACCAGATGCCTTGGAACTGGAGTTATAGGTGGCTGTGAACTGACTGACATGGGTCCTGGGGACTGAACCCAAGTCCTCAGCAAATTCAGCAAGTACTTTTAACTTTTGAAATGTCTCTCCAGCTCCATCATTTTTAATGTCACCAATCTCTTTAACAATTATAAATCCTTTGCCCAAAACTTTAAAGAGCTAATTTTTTTCTGCCCAAACTGAACATTTTTTTTCCTATCTTAACTTAGTAATTTTTTGCTGTCAGCTCAGGTTGGCTGTGTCTCACTATCAACCTGACCAAAGGTAACTAGAAGTAGCTATGCCACAGCCTGAAAGCAATCTGGTTTTGAAACTTGATCCACCAAATAGTTTAGTTCATTGCTTTTGAATTCAGCCTCACTCATATTTTCAGGATGTGATAAAACATAGGGTCTTTGGCACATTGCAATACGAATATGCTTTAGTCCAATTCCCAGTAATGTCCCTGTCCTGTCTAGAACCTTGTGAGCAGTGCATACTGTCCACACTTCTATCAGCATGTGAGTAGTCAGATTCCTGTTGGAATCGCTCATCAATCATACAGACAAAATGTGGGATACACAGTGTAAAGAGCAAAATGTTACCATTTTCAGAAATATGGATGGAACTGGAAATTGTTATGTTACTCAAAAGATGCCTGAATCAGACAGTGTCATGTGTTTATTTCACATAGGGAATCTAGAGGAAAATGAAGTCTTTAAAGTAGAAGGGAGAGTAGTAGAGAAGAGGGAGGAAAAGAGGGTAGTGGACAGTGACTATGATCAAAATACATTGCATGCATGTATGGAAATGTCACAGTGAAATGAAATCTACTATTTCATAAAATTAATAGCCACCAATAAAAAAATAAAGCATCAATTAAGATATATGAAGCATGTATAAAAAGTTGGGATATAAATATTGAAATAAAAAGAGTTGTGAATAGGATAAAATAGTTCCTTTATTTACATGAAAGAGACAAACATCGAAGGCATGACAATTGAAAGCCCGTAGGCAGAATGCCACAGCACTGAAATGCTTAAAGCAAAACTCCCAGATATAAAAAACAACAGACAAGGGGGCTGGAGAGGTGGCTCAGAGGTTAAGAGCACTGGGTGTTCTTCCAAAGGTCCTGAGTTCAATTCCCAGCAACCACATGGTGGCTCACAACCATCTACATTGAGATCTGCTGCCCAGGCATATATGTAGAGCAAATACTGTATACATAATAAATAAATAAATATTTAAAAAAAAACAACAGACAAGGATCACATCTTTAGCAAAACACTGGAAGACAGAATATCTTCTGGACATGATGAGTGAGTAGAATATTTCAATATGCTCTGTTCAGTAGTCAAGGACACCTGGTCTCTAAACAGAAGCTATGCATCCTTGGGTAGCTGAGGGGTGATGATGCTGAGAAGGGCAAGCCTTGAAATGGTCGAGGAGGTTTAAGCTAGCTTACAAGGCAGGTCTACCAAGGAACTGTAAGACTTGGTTTATGAGATGAGGTTAGTGTTTCATGACATTAATAGTATGCTTTCTTCCCTCTACATCTCATCTACCCAGGACCCTTTGATGTCTTCACCCTGACCCAGACAGATGTGAATCCACACAACCAAACACCAGGACTGCCAGTACCCACAGATTACAAAGCTGGTATACAGACAACATACAGAAATGTGGATGCAACCAGAAAAGCAGGGATGAGTCAAGGACCGTGGGAAAGATGCCCAAGGAAACACTGACGCCTATGTCATAAGACAGGCCGTTGCCCTAAGGTGCCAAAGGCAATCTTAGTAACTACCCAGAGATCCTTCAGTTCTTAGGAGTGCCTGTCTATATCTCAAGACTTCCGAAGCTCCATCAGAAAGACAGTTCATCTCATCTAGACTCTGTTAAAGAGTCAAGGGCACTTGTGTGCTTCTTCTCTGAATAGAGGAACTACAGGCCTGTGTGGGTGGCTGATGGATGATGAAGCAGGAAAGGGAAAGCCTGGCCAAGGCAGTTAAGCAAGTATGAGTTTGGAATCTCTTCTGGGCCAGGAGCTGTGGTAAAACACGTTCTCTTGTTACAGATCAACTGAAAAGCTGTATTCTAAAAATGGGAATCATGCAATTTCCTTTTTCTTTCTTCAGAACAGCCTCTCACTATATAGCTATGGCCATCCTGAAACTCACTCTGTAGACTAGGCTGGACTTGAACTCGCAGATATCTGCTTGACTCTACATCCTGAGTGCTGGGATCAAAAGTGTGTGCCACTACTCTTGGCTTGAATCACACCATTTCAAACCTCTGCCATATATACGTAAAGTGTAAAAAATCATCAAGACACTATTTGGTCGTAGTAGCAAAAGTCTAATATTTTGAACAACATTTGGACCAAGGAAGAAACCAAAAGAATGACCAAGAATTGTGTTTATAAAACAAGTAGAACATCTATGTTGTTTATGAAGACAAGGCACAAAATCCAAGCCATTGTTTGTTTTACATGCACTGATAATAAAACAAGAATAAAATGAATAAACCATGTAAAATACTTTCAGATTTGAAAACTGCTCTTAAGATTCCAAAGTTTAAAAATGAGAAACAGTCTACAAGTCTGCATTTGAATGAACCAAGGAGATAGATTACCACAATTGACCACACAAGGAAACATAAACATGCTATTGCAATGGTGAATTCTCATTGTCAACTTGACAGAATTTTGAGTCACGTAGGAGACATACTTCTGGATGTGCCCATGAAGAAGATTTCAGAGAGCCTTAACTGAGGAGGAAAAGCTCCCCCTTTGGGGGTTGCCATTATCTCATGGGTGGGGTCCAAGACTGAACAAAAACAGGTAAAGGAGATAATGAGCTGAGTACCAGTGTTACTCTCTCTCTGCTTCCTGACTGTAGATACTGTGACACCAGCTGCCTCATGCTTCCAATGCTCCCACCTCCACATCTGCCCCTGCTCCCCAGTATGGAATGTTCCCTTCAAATTGTGAGTTTCCCCCTCAAAACAGAACGAAACAAAATGGAAACCCTCACAAATCTAATAAAACTATCAGCCATGGAATGAATGCCAATGAGCAGCTTTGAAAAAGAACCCGAGTCCTCAGAGGGCCCAGGCTGAGGCTGAGCTGTTTAAACTCCTCTTGGGGACAGAAGAAATCTGCAGTTGATCATCTCTTACCCAGCCTTAGACTAGTTCACGACAAGGGAGACTATCTTTCCCAGAACCTGTTTAGTGGGTTTGGGACAGCACTGGAAACCTGCAGCCGGTCTTTGCTACTTTATGGGTTCTTCTTTGTCCCACCTTTTATCCCTCATATTCACCCCTTAACACTAGATAGGAGAGAAACAAGGATAGAGGGTAGAAAGGAAATAGGAAAACTCCTGAATCTAATTTCTTTCCTTTTGTTCCTTCTTTGACTACGATACTAACAAAGGCAAGCAACCTCCCTAAATGACTAACAACAACCACTGACCCTGCCTCTGGGGGTGGGCTCAAATTTATGCACTGACTGAAAAGTTCCAGAATTCCAAACGTCACGAAATGAAAGAAACTATCTACAGCTGGCAATGGCAAAATGATGCCTCTGTTAGAGCACGAGGCAAGTCATAGCGAGCTGCTGCTGCTGGCAATCCAAAGCAGCCTCATATCCCCACACCTGGGATTGAAATGGTAACTTTAATATTCTTAAAATATTTCTGTTTTTTTTTCTTTAAAGAAACCAAAATTCCAGAATTCTCACTACAGAGACTGGTCATTTTGCTGTGCTATTCTGACCCAGAGGTCACCATCATCAAACTTTCTACCTTTGTCTAGTGTCAGCTAACCATTGGCCGGCTAGGTCCAGAGTGGTGAGTCACATTCATTAACCCTGTCCCAAGATGCCCATTAAAATGGTCACATCTACTTCCATATCAGAGGAAGAACACTTGTTGATTCCACACTTTCCCAGCCATCGTGAGCAAACCTAGGCACAGAGAACTGTCAACACTCACCTGTCACACAAGTGTGAAGGACTCAGGCAGGGCTGGAAGCCAGGAGCTAAGGGTCCTGGAGAATTGCTACAGCCAGATAGACGATCTGGCTAGGTGTGAACTGCAAGTGTTCGGGACAACAGGAGTGCTGGTACCCCCGGACGGGATGTTGGAAGGGTCCGCAGAGTGACATTTCTTTTAGGTAGAGACTGAAAATTTAATGGCTTTTGTTTAGGTGTGAAGCATTGCTAAAGCAAATTACAGGCATTAGGAGTCATAGGGCCTTTGAAAGGCTAGATTCAGAAAAAATAGTAGATTTTTTGGTGGCATATGAATTGATGCAAAGCTCCGTTTCCATGGCTGGGCACCCACTGTTCAACAAGGACCTTCAGACCCTGTGGAAAGGACCTTTTGTGTAAGGAACACACCCGAAGACCAGTCTGAAGAATTCTCTGGTAAGGAATGGAATGGAAGACCCTGTTTATGGCATCTTGCAGTGGTTCTTGGTGTAGTTGGAAAAAAGCTCAGCACACTTGTGAGACTATTATGAGTTTATTAGTAAACTACCAAGTAACTCTCTCCCAGGGGACCCCAAGTCACTCAGGCAGACTACACCTAAAGTACACACCTAGCTGCCCACAACCGGCTTCCTCCTATCTAACCACAGATCCCGGTTCCTGCAGTGTTTCTCTCCCTGAGACGCACATCCCAGCGTTCCTTCCTCACAACACAAGTCAATACAAAACTCACAGGACTGGATGGTGGATGGTGGTGCGGTGGTGTATTGAGGAGATGTTGCTGCTAGTGAGTAAAAGCAGGTTTCACATCAAGTCCCACAAGAGCGGAGAAGACCTCGCGATCAGAACAGTCTCAGAGCCAGCTGCATCCCAAGTGGTCGGAAAGAAATCCCGGATGCTCTCCGAGTCCCGGGGACATCCCGCCACTAGCCCTTCCACTGGTCCGCTTCCCGGGTCTAGCGCTCTTGGTCGCTACGCAACAATGAAGCGTGGGCGGTCCCAGAGGCTTCATTTGCATGCCGCTGCGGCTTGTCCAATAGGCTGCGCCAGGGCCTCGAAACGAGGTGTTGCTATCTGCGCGCGCGCGTGTGTGCCAGTGTGACAGCGCCGTGGCCGTGGCCGTGGGGCGCCGGGGGACCGCCCGGGGTGCCCGCTCCGCTCAGCGTCGCGGCCGCGAGGCCCGGCGGGGCCCCGAGACCACCACCGGGCGGGGCGCCGCCGCGATGTCGGTGGCTGGTCTCAAGAAGCAGTTCCACAAAGCCAGCCAGGTAGGGAGGCACGCAGGAGGGGGACCTGGAGGCGGTGTCCCCAAGGGGTAGCAGGCCATGGGCTCGGGGGTCTCCATCGACCTCCCTCGGGCTGGGTTCCTGGTCGGCCTAGGAGGGCGCGGGGGCGGGTAGCGGTCGCGCGCTCCCTGCTGCGCGCGGTGGTGCCGCCTTCCTTGAGTCTCGGGTCTCCCGCTGCGCCCTGGCAGTTATAAATCTGAACGGTTTGGCAGTGACGGGATCACAGGTGGTGGACTCCGAGATGAGCGCCTGGACGAAATCCTCCGGGACCAAGGCCCTGGTAGGCCTCCCTCCAGCCCCGGAGTCTCCAGCCTGTCCTTTGGGACCCCCTCCCCCCAGGGCGCTGTACTTGCCCTCTGGCTGGGGACCCGGCAAGTCTCTGCTTTGGCTTCTCTGGGATTGGGGCACATCACTGTGGTCCTCTTCCCTTGCCGGCGTCTTCCCTTGGTTGGTTCCAGGTTGGCACCAGGCTCCTGGTCTCAAAGAGATGTTAGTGTGATGAGGAGACCCAAAACAGACACATAAACAAACCGTGCTAGACACACCTCCGCGCTAGAGTTAGTGGAGGCTTCATGGGAAGCTTCCAGGAGAAGACATGACATTTGGGGATTAAGCATGAAAAAGGATTGTGGCTATGGGCTATGGGAAGAGAAGGAGGGCATTCTGAGCAGAGGAAGCTGGAAAAAGGGACACAGGAAAGTGCGTGTGTGTGTGTGTGTGTGTGTGTGTGTGTGTGTGTGTATCACAAGCAGATTTGCTTTTTAATACTATACTCTTCCAGCAGTTGTAGAGTCCACGTTGTAAAACCTGTTGACCAGCACCTGCGGAATTGTTGCCCTGCTCCCATTCCCTCCCCAACCTCAGTTTTGCTAGAACCCAGGTGGACACATTGCATTTAGAGTCCACATGTCCCGCTCCCCGCTTCTCCCTCATATCAATCTTGAGATTGCAGCTGGCTTTGGAAAATTCTTCTCTATCCCAGGCGGAAAGTCACAGTTAACCCCTCAGTCACAGCTGATCCACAAGGAAACTGAGTGATGGCTGTTCTCAGCAGGGAACATAGGGCAGACAGTGGTGCTATTCAGAGTGATAGAAATCCTGGAGGTTGGGCCGGTTGGGTGAGGGCAGAGATGGTGGGTAGACTCACTTGTTGGACCTCTACTACTTACAAAAGTCTGTGGGATATTTGGTTGTTATTGGCCTTTGGGCCATGGGCCTATCATACTCTGGGGTCTGGGACTGGAAGTACTTATTTGGGGAAAATTCCAATTAAAATGGACATTTTTAAAATGGGAGGACTAAGGCAAGTGGAGATATAAATAGAAACTCTAGGGGGCGCCACACTCAAACATTGCTCAGCCAGCCGGGTGCTTGCTGAGAGCTCCATAAATGTAGATGTAATAAATGAATATAAATGAGGTTCAGAAGGAATAACGGAGAAGGGGGACCGGGAAGGAGGGAGGGAGAGGAGTCATAGAGAGGAGTGGATAACATTTAAAGACTGGAGCAGTCAGCATCTACTTCTGCGGCAGCAAGGGGACAGCTAGCTGACTTGAGCAACAAGGAGTCCCAGAGCCTT
Organism: Lophiomys imhausi; assembly: GCA_907164525.1. Taxonomy (NCBI): domain Eukaryota; kingdom Metazoa; phylum Chordata; class Mammalia; order Rodentia; family Muridae; genus Lophiomys; species Lophiomys imhausi. The sequence goes on along the minus strand of CAJQZJ010000156.1, from coordinate 409,173 downwards.
TGAAGGCAAGGCCATGCTTGAGTAACTGCTGGCCCGCTTGTGACATTGTCTTCCTTAGCCCTGACAGGAAATGAGCCCCCTTTTTGCCCCCCCTCCCCCCCAGTTTCTTGGATATGGACTTCATAGGAGCAAATCTCACCCTCACCCAGAAGGAGTCCTTAGGAATTTCAGTATGGCTTCTGATCGGCAGAAGGTAGTGGTTGAAATCCTTGGATGTTATCGGGGTTGGGGAAATACACTGTGACAGGGCTTGGCTTTGTTCCTTATAATCAATAGTTTAAAAATTACAGGGGACCTTCGAGGGATCCGAGTCCATTGAGTCATCACTTGTCCTTGCAGCAGGTGTAATTCATTGAAAAGAGAGAATTCACAGATTCTCTCTGGACTTACTAACACTCTGTGATTAAAGTACCTGATAGATAAATTTCAAACCTGTTCTAGATGTTTCTGTCATCGCCCCCCCCCCCTTCTTCCCTCCCTTCTCTCAGGTCTTATGTAACCTGGTCTAGCCTCAGACTGGCTACCCAGTCAAACATGATGGCAAGCTTCTGAACCCTCTGCTTCTCCCTCTCCAGGGCTGGGTTACTGGAGGGCAGTGCCATGAACAACTTTTTTTGTGGTGCTGAGGACTGAACCTAGGGCTTCATGTATACTAGATAAGTACTGTCCTGACTGAGCCACATCCCCAGCTCCAGTTCTGGAAGTCTTTCTTAGAAATTATGCAGTTCAACAGGGTTGGAAAAATTAGGTTATGTTTAATTTAATACAAGGGAGCAGAGTAATAAAAAAAAAAGCCAGATGCTCTCCAACAACATTTTCACAGCAGGCTTTAATTCATTCTGAGCTTTCCCAGGGGCAGGGAGTCCTGGATGATGTCAGTGGCTAATAATGCCCAAGGATTCAAGGCTAGCTCCTTGCCATGATCATCTCTGTAGCCTTGGAAATGTGACTTAACCCGACGGGGCCTCCTTGGCTTTCTTTCTGCATGAAAGAAAGTGTACTAAAAACCATTAGATTGTGCACTTTTAAATTTTTAAAGATTTTTTTTTACTTGTGTGTGTGTTTGTGTGTGTGCACGCACACACTATGTGGTGTGTGTGTCCCTGAGAAGGCCAGAAAAGGCTATTAGATCCCCCTGGAACTAGTAGAGTTAATGGTGGTTGTCAACCACCTAACATGAGTGCTGAGAACTGAACTCAGGATCTCTGAAAGAGTAGTAGGTGCTTTTAATCACAGAACCCTCTCTTCCAGTCCCTGGATTGTTTGAATGAACTGCATAGTATATAAATTGTAAGTACACACACACACACACACACACACACACACACACACACACACACACAC
>CAJQZJ010000156.1:369398-402386 GCA_907164525.1 Lophiomys imhausi | reverse complement strand
ATCTATCTATCTATCTATCTATCTATCTATCTATCTATCTATCTATCCTTTATCTTTACCTTTCTCTTTCTGTGTGGTGTGGCCCCAGTGAAGCAGTTACTGTGTAATTTTTTTGTCTCTCTAGCTGGTCACTTGCTTGCTGTATGATTGAGAGAGAGAGAGCAGGCCTTTTTCAAAACACTGTTTCTCTGAGCTCACTGGCATTTTTTAGGTGGCCAATGTTTTAGCTCCAACACTTAGGGAGCTTGCTAACATGCCATTTTTCCCCTGGCGGGGAGGACAGGGTATGCCCAGCGTCTCTGGCCAGTATGTTTCTTCTCTCCTCTTGAGTCATTTTGTGTCTGAACTGTAGACAATGCCCAGAGCTTTAGCTGTAACCACTGGGAGGAATTTGGGAAGTGCTCCTATTCCATGTCTGAAACAGAAGTCCTTCACGTCATCCCATTTTCAGTCACTTCTAATCTGATGCTGATGTTGGATTATATCTCATCCTCTTTACTCCTTCTGGTATCCCAAGCCTCCCTTGCCTGACACACAGTGGGTACTTGGAAAGCTGTTTGCTAGTGTTGCATGAGCAGCAGATGGCACTGATAGTGGGCTGGGGCCTTGAGGGATGGCCTGCTTCTGATTCTTCTACAGTTTGCTGAGGTCTTTCTCATTTGGGGAGGGGGTATTCAGATTTTTATATGAGACTTCCTAGTTTTGAAATATTAGTAATTAAAGTTCTAAAAAGCTGTGGGTGCTAGAAGATGAGAGTGGCTTTGAATCATTTACCCACAGGTTACCTTTTCGCCAGGATTGAGTAGATGATGCACATGGCATTGCCAGTACTTACTTGATGGAGTGCTTGCTCTCAGTATCACTAAATCTGAATTTATATGATATGATTACCAAGTTTCTCCAGATTTTTGTCAGGGTGATTAATAAATTTATTAAATTAAGTGTAAACTGTATCAAAATACAAAATAGCCAGAGGGATGTGTTTGAGTTTAAAAGATGAAAACTTATTTTTAGTTATTTGTGGGGCAGAAAATTATTTCCTTGAGTTATTTTATTTATGTATTTAAAACTCTCAGGTACAACATTAAACTACTATAACAGAATTTTGAATGCACATATTTCTGCATATAATGACGTTCTTTGATGCTTTCTTTGATGTATGTATCCACTGGGTAGGGATCAGCTCATAAACTATCCATCCATTGTCTTACTCTTTCTTTCAGCGTTTCTTCAAGGTGAGCTCACTGGAATTCCTATCTTCTGAGTTTTTGAGATGAAGCATTGGTGCTAATTATCTTCACCCAGTGGCCACAGAACACCAAGCCATGTTCTTCCTATTAAACAACAACTTTGCATCCACTGATCCACGTCTGCCCAGCTCCCTCCTGCCAAGTGTCTGCTAACCATTATTCTGTTCTCATAGCATGAGATAAATGATTTCAGATTTATCTCACAAGTGACATGATTCAATGTTTGTCTTCTGTGCCTGGCTTCTTTCTCTTAGCATAATGTCATTGAGATCCATGCATGCTGTCACAAATGACAGCATGTCTTGCCTCTTAGGATGGCATAGTACGCTATGGGGTGCCAGTACCACATTTTCTTTCTTCATTCTACTCTGGCTAGGCCCTTAAACTGATTCCTGTTCTGGTCCTTGTGAATAGAGTTCAGCAAACATAGGCATTCTGTTGGCTCTTCGACATGCTGATTTCATTTCCTTTGGGTCTATACCAGCAGTGGGCTGCAAGTCATGCCATGGAAGGACCCTCCACACTGTTCTCCACAATGGCGGAACTATTCCATTCCCACCAAAGGCCTGTCAGAGCCTCTTTCTCCACATCTTTGTCAGCATTTCCTTTTTATCTTTTTGAAAATCCTCTTTAATCCTTTTACCCTTAATGTATTTTTTTGTTCCTTTGATGTCTGTTGATGTAAACTCCCATTTCTGCACTTGATAAGCAGTGACGAACTCCATTTTTATTGCAAAGAGGATGAAAACCTGCTCCTGGCGACTGTGCAGGTTTCATCGCTCCCACTCTCATAAAGAAGATACTAGTCTCCCCACTTTGAAGATGGGGAAACTGAGGCTCACAGCCATTGTGTAACTTTTTAAAAATAACATAGTTGGTACATTAAGGACCCTACATGGACAGGGATGGTGGTTGTGTGTCAGGCCTCCTCTCAGCTTGTGTCTCTCATTGTGACTGAAAGAGGGCTTTAGTCTTAGGAATATGTTGATCACAACAGGTGACTTTGGGAGCTGGGGTGTGACACCAGACAGGTGATTCTGGATCTCAGTCATTTGTCAGTTTTTCTTTATTGAGGTGGCACGCTGTGTAAGCTGCTTCCACACTCCTCCTGCTATTTAATATATTTGCTTCAGAAAGGGCTTGAGTTACATTAAAGCAGAAGAAACTCTCAAGAACCAAGATTTCATGTTGGCAGAGAAAGTAATACAGTGTTTCTCTCTAGTCCTGGTCCTTAGAGAATACACCAGCCCCCTGTCATGGCGGTCCCAGCACTGTGTCATGGCCTTCAGAGACCAATTTTTTTAATGTATATTAAAAACATGGAGAGAAACTTAAAGCATTTCCTCTAAACTCAGGGACAAGGCAAGGATGCCTACTTTCACCATATCTCTTCAACATAGTACTTGAAGTTCTTGCTAGAGCCATAAGACAGCTAAAGGAGATCAAGGGGATAGAAATTGGAAACAAAGAAGTCAGATTATCCCAATTTGCAGAAGATATGATAGTATACATAAGTGACCCCAAAAATTCCACCAGAGAACTCCTACAACTGATAAATACCTTCAGCAAGGTGGCTGGATACAAAATTAATCAAAAAAAAAAAACCAAAAAAAAAACCAGAAGCTGTTCTTTATACAAAAGATAAATGGACTGAGAAAGAAATTAGGGAAACAACACCCTTCACAATAGCCACAAACAATATAAAATACCTGGGGGTAACTCTAACCAAGCAAGTGAAAGACCTGTATGACAAGAACTTCAAGTCCTTGAAGAAAGAAATTGAAGAGGACATCAAAAGATGGAAAGATCTCCCATGGTCACAGATAGGTAGGATCAACATAATAAAAATGGCCATCCTGCCAAAAGCAATATACAGATTCAATGCAATTCTTATCAAAATACCAACACAATTCTTTATAGACCTGGAAAAAGCAATTCTCAACTTCATATGGAACAACAAAAAACCCAGAATAGCTAAATCAATCCTGTACAGCAACAACAACAAAAAAACATCTGGAGGCATCACCATCCCAGATTTCAAGCTGTACTACAGAGCAATAGTAATAAAAACAGCATGGTACTGATATAGAAACAGACCAGTGGATCAAAGGAATCGAATTGAAGATCCAGAAATGAATTTACTCACCATGATTTTGGTTTCTTTTTCAAAGGACAGCATCTTCAACAAATGGTGCTGGTCCAACTGGATATTGACATGTAAATGAAATTAGACCCATACTTATCACCTTGCATAAAACTTAAGTCCACTTGGATAAAAGACCTTAACATAAAGCCCAACACACTAAATCTAATAGAAAAGAAAGTGGGGAAAAGCCTCAGATTCATTGGCACAGGTGACAACTTCCTGAACAGAACACTGATAGCTCAGGCTCTAAGACCAACAATCAATAAATGGGACCTCATGAAACTGAAAAGCTTCTGTAAAGCAAAGGATACTGTCATTAGAACAAAACAGCAACCTACAGATTGGGAAAAGATCTTTACCAATCCCATTTCCGACAGAGGGCTAATATCCAAAATCTATAAAGAACTCAAGAAATTAAACACCAAGAAATCAAATAATCCAATAAAAAAATGGGAAACAGCTAAACTGAGAATTCACAAGGAGGAATCTCTCTAATGGCAGTGAGAGAACTGAAGAAATGTTCAACATTCTTAATCATCAGAGAAATGCAACTCAAGATGACTCTGAGATTCCATCTCACACCTGTCAAAATGGCTAAGATCAAAAACTCAAATGACAGCACATACTGGCGAGGTTGTGAAGAAAGGGGAACACTCTTCCATTGCTGGTGAGAGTCCAAACTTGTACAACCACTATGGAAATCAGTCTGGTGATATCTTAGAAAACTTGGAATAGCCCTACCTCAAGACCCAGCCATACACTTCTGGGTATCCACCCAAATGATTCCTCACCAAACCACATATCCTCATCTATGTTCATAGCAGCCTTATTTGTAATACCTGGAAACTAGAAACAACCCAGATGTCCCTCAACTGACGAATGGATAGAAAAAAAATTGTGGTACATTTACACAATGGAATACTACTCAGCTATCAGAAACAAGGAAATCATGCAATTTGCAGCCAAATGGATGGAACTAGAAAAGCTCATTCTGAGTGAGCTAACCCAGACTCAGAAAGATGCACATGGCATGTATTCACTTATAACTGGATGTTAGCCATATAGTACAGGATAACTATCCTACAACCAACACACCAAAAGGATCAGGAACATAGACTTTGTTACCTCTTAATGGGACAATTTGCTCTAGGGGTGCTACCATGTAGGCCCCCAGTGCAAGAGGAAGCTCTTAGCCCACATGTGACTGTTGAACTGAGAGGGGCTGATATGTAGGAACACTCCACATCGGAGTGGGATGGGTGGGAGAGGGAAGAGAAGGTTGGGGGGTGGAACCGGGAGGGTTGGAAAGAGGGCACTATGATGGAGATGTAACTTGAAGTAATAAATAAACATTAAAAAAAGAAAATACACACACACACACACACACACACAACCATCTCTAGTTTGTGTGATTTTGGTTGCTTTTTAAAGGAATCTTTTTTCAGCATTTCTTCTCTCAGAACAAGCTTGGATTTCATATTCCTACTGGAGACAGTTCTCTTGAAAGGAAAATACTAAAAAGGCCAGCAGAGCAGTGTGCTACCTGTTGTGGAGAGAATCTATTTATTAAATTTCCATTTTTTATCCTCCCAAGATTACTTACATTACATCCTCGTATGTTCCTACTTCCTTGGCAACCCTGGGTATTATTGTTCTTTTTAAGTCTACTGTAGTTGGAGGTTGAAAAACACACCTGATTTGTGTATGTTGATGGCACATAGGCACCTCCAGCCCAAACACGAAGCAACGTGGGGTTCTCCAAAGAGAATGAATTTGTTTGGCAATAGACCCTTCAGTGGAGACACATTTGTTGTAGTAAACTGTACTCCAGGAGGCAAGCAAGGCAAGAAGCGGTTTGGAAACAACTCTTCTTGCTCCCATTGTCATTTAATGACTCACCCTGGTAGTTTAAGTTTATAAACCCTTCATCACTCAAATTAATTCATTGGTTGATCCTCTGTGATCTGTGGCCTATTTTTGTGTTGTATTGATTAATATTACTAGATGTTATTACAAAGGTGCTCTTAATTACTGAGCTGTCCAGCCATTGTTTATTTGTTCTTTGTTTGAAACCAAGCCTTACTGTATAACTCTGGCTTGCCTGGAACTCACAGAGATCCACCTGTCTCCCTGACCATGCTAGCCTTGAACTCACAGAGGTCCCTCTGCCTCTGCCTCTTGAATGCTGGTATTAAATGCATGTGCCACCAAAGTGGCCCAGGCTTGCTTATTTATTTATTAATGCTGTCTTGTTTTTCACCTAAACAATTATGTTCCTCTCTGAATAGAGTTCTTGACCTCAATTTGACCCCTTTACAGAAGTGCTATGTCATGGCAAAGTCATCCTATAACTCAGAGAGTAATAGGAGGGTCCTTGCAACCCTTCTCGCTTTCCCTGTGCCCACTTCTCTCTCGCTCTGGCATGGGAGAGTGTTTCTCTTATTTCAATCCACCAACTTTATTCTACTGTCAGGTGGTTTTCTCTCCTGCTCTTTGACAGCCTGAGTCTTTCCTTTGTCCTCTGTCAGCCCAGATAGTGTGGGAAGGCAGAGGCTTAGACTGATAGGTTAGGAAGCTGAGAGAGTGGATGTGTGAATCCCACAGACACCTTTGGGGAGCAGAGGCAGAGCCCTTGCTCTGGACCAGTGCTGCCCAGTGCTGCTTCCATGAATCTGGACAGGTTCTGGGATCTGGGCTTTCTCATGTGATGTCCTGTCTTAGCCATTGTTCTATTGCAATAAAGAGGCACCATGACCAAAGCAACTCTTATAAGAGAAAGCATTTAATTGCAGGCTTGCTTACAGTGTCAGAAGTTTAGCCCATTATCCTCAAGATGGAGAGGATGGTGGCATGCTGCAAGTGCTGGAGCAGTTGCTGAGAGCTACGTCCTGATCTGTAGGGGTGGGCAGGGCCTGGTGTGGGCTTTTGAAACTCTTCCTCCAACAAGACCACACCTCCTAATCCTTTTCAAATAGTGCCACGCCCTGGTGACTAAGTATTCAAATATATAAGCCTATGGGGGCGGTCCTTCTTATTCAAACCACCACATATCCAGTCACCATCCATAGCTATTCTGGGTCTTTGAAACTGTGGCTCGTGCAACTGCCATATTGCTCTTAGTTTTTTTAAAAAAGTTTTAATTAAAATTTTAAGTGGCCACTTGTGGCCATTGGCTATATCAGGTCACACACACAGGTCACACAAGACACGCAATTCAAGGGTCATATGCACTCTGTTTACTGCTGTGTCTCCATCCTCTGTGCCTCTCACCTAGCTGGCACTTAAAGTCTGCTTAAGTGAAGGTAGAGGAATGCAGAGAGAGGGAGTGTGTGGCAGCTACTTCTCACACTGCTGGGCTATGGTTACATTTTCTCAGTGTTGTTTGCTCTGAGTTAGAGGAGGTCTCCAGTCCTCATCTGGAGTGACTGCAAGTGGTATTTGTCAGGGTGTCTGTGGCATTCACTCGTCCACTCATTCAACTTTCTTATTTATCATCTGGCAGTGCACCATTCTGACCAGTGACATGTATCTGTCCCTTAGGAATTCTTGTCTGCTTTGTCTCGTAGAACTTCGTCAGAGCTGCTGCCAAGCAGTGTGAGTTGCCCCATTTTCAAAGCTGATCTAGATATTCTAATTTTATAGCCATCTGGTCATTCCAGGGAGTGTTGGCACTGGGCAGGGAAGCAGGACTCCCCTGATCATACCTTCCAGTGTTGTGAACTCATCCCTTTCATTCCCATTTCTGCCTAATTTCCTTCCATGCAATCTGAGACACCATGGCCTCTGGCTTAATATTTCCCCCATAGTTGGCCTTAGTTCTCACTGAGAAACTATGGTACCATTTTAAAGAAGCTGACCCTTTACGTTAAGCCAGTTTAAATGGTACTTGTCTATTGTCTGTTGAAGAAACTTAAACCATGGCTGTTGTCAGTGTACCTATCTGTCTGCTCATCCACTGCCGAGTTTTCTTCCCCTTCAAGGCTGTCTTCCCATCATCAGCTGCCTTAATTTTATCTTGCGCCTTTATTGGTGTGATCACTGACCCTGCTCAAGTCTGGAGCCGCGAGCAGAGTGGTGGCACCCCCACAGGACATCCCTGTCTGTGGCACATCTGAGCCTCTTTGTGGCTGATAGTCTTTCCTTCTGTTTTCACTCATTTCTCCAGTCCTCTTTCTTTTCAAAGGAATTTCCATCATGTTACATATGTTCATTGTACACAGTACTGTATTACATAGGAACATAGCATGCAAGTATACTGCTTTATATGTTCATTATATGTGGTACTTTTCAGCAGGAACTCTGAAATGTGTACCAGGTACTGGTGAGAACAAAGGAAATGGCAAGAGTTTAATACAAACTCCCAAAGCCAGCCACCCAGTGACAAATTTCCTCCAGGGTGCTGTACCACCCAAACCTCCCCAAATGGGAACCAAGTGTTCACATATTTGAACATATGGGGGCATTCTCATTCAAGCCACAACTTAGCATGATATTAACCATTTGAAGATAAATCATTCAGTGGCATTTAGTATACATTCACAAAACAGTCCACTGTGTGATCATCTCTACTTCCAAAGGATTTTCATATCAAAATAAACAATAGCTGGTTGTATACCTTTAATCCGAGCACTGGGGAGGCAGAGGCAGGGTCATCTCTTAGTTCCAGGCTAGCCTGGTCTTCAGAGTGAATTTCAGGACTGTCAGAGGTACACAGAGAAACCCTGTCTCAAAAAACAAACAAAACAACAAACCCCTCAGTAGAATATTCTTCCTTTCCATTTTCGTTTCCCCCCACCCATCTCTGCAATCATTAATCTGTCCAAGGTGAAGATGCTGGCAGATATAATTCCTGGTAGGACCCTCTTTATGGTTTGTATGTGAACATCCTCACAAAGTCCTCCAATGAGGGTGGGGGGAGGTACTCATTGATCACTCTGGGTTCTTATGTTAACCTAATACCATCTTGTGGTCCCACTCTTGTCATGTCTAAACCCACTTCTCTTCTAAAGACTCCTCCCCAACTTCCAAACACCACCCATGAGGAACGTCAGCATCTGCATATGGGAACAGTCCATCCATTGTCCATTCATTATTTAAGCACAAGAGTATCTGGTTTTGATTATTTTGAGCATCCACTCACGAGTGCAATTACGGGATCATTGTTGAACATCCTTTAATCTGGAAGGATCCCTTACTTTTCTTTTCCTTTTGTTCTTCTGTCTACTCCACCCTGTTGTCAGTTTCTTAGTTGATGTGGTTGTCTATCTTTTGGTTTGGTCTAATGCTTTCCTCATGCCTTTTTTTTTTTTTTAGCATGTTCTTCCATGCCTTGTATGTTTTAAAATTGACAATGTTTTAATTTTCTCTGCATTCTCCCTTTTCCTCCGTTAGTGGTTTGACTAGCCTATTTTAAGGCTCCTCCCCCCATTGTTTTTTCTTGTGACCCCATGGCATTCCCACCGTTCTCTGCTGCAAATCTGTGCACCTGTCATTAAGAAACCGGCTTTGTTCTTTGTGCTTTCCTTTTCTGTCGTAGGCCTATGACTGGCTTCCACTCATGAACAGAGCTGGTGCAGATGCAGCACCCTGAGTGCTCACAGTGGCATCACTGACCCTGCTCAAGCCTGGAGCCTCTGGAGCCGGGAGCAGAGTGGTGGCACTCCCATAGGACAGCCCTGTCTGTGGCACATCTGAGGGCTCTTTGTGACGGATAGTCTTTCCTTCTGTCTCTACTTGTTTCTGAGACGGCATCAAGTGGCTCTTTCCATGTGCAAGGGACCTGAAGTACCCTCGAGAGGCCCATGTTTCAGATCCCATGATGCTTCTGGGAAGTGGTGGGCCCTGCAAGAGGACCGGCCTAGCTAGTGGGTCCTCGAGGAAACCCCAGTCTCCTTCCTGTTTCAACCACCATGGATGCTTTCTCCTCCATGTTGCCATGTGTTGTGTGTGCTGGAAGGCCATGCCACAGCCCTTAAAGGAGCAGCACCAACATGGACTGAAGCCTTCAAAGCTGTGGGCCAAATCATGCCTTTCCCCATTATGAGCTCAATCTCGTAGGCACTTCATGACAGAGCCAGACAAACTTGCTTCCATGAGTAGGCAAACCGCCCAGCTACATCAGTCATTCAGAGCTGGGCAACTGCCTGCTGCCATCCAGAGAACTGGGTAACTGCATCAGTCCACAGAAGGTTGGGTGTGTTTTGTTCCACATTTCCTGTTGCACTCTGAGGCTTCCGCGGTTTTGTGGAGTCAGAGGTCAACTCTTTAGTTCAGAACCAGGGCTCCCGTCCTCATCCCACTGTCCTTAACGGTATTCAGTTTTATGGGCTCATTAGCTATCTCCGTCCACTAGAAGACTCATGCTAGTCTTTAAACAAAGATCCTGGCTGCTTTGGAAGTTACCATGCTACTTTTCTCCTCCCTTCACCCCCCTCCCAGAGGGGGGATGGACCCTGGGGTCCTCAGAGTCCTGCTGGGCTGAGCTTGGAGAGCAAAATGAAGGACCTTGTCAGCGTGTAGAGCAAAATGAAGGACCTTGTCAGCGTGTAGACAGTTGGTCTGTGGCTTAAGGAGTGCTTCCGGTCTGCATTCTGCTCTTCCGAAAAACATAATGTGAAATGTGTGCATGCATGCCTACATGTTTCTCAGGAAGGTTGTCCACTTCCTTTGACGCAGGGTCTTTTGTTGGTCTGGAGCTAATCCAAATAGACTAGAATGACCAGGCAGACGGCACAGGATCTATCCTGTGTCGTCCCAGCACTGGGGTGACTAGTGAGCTTCCACGCCCGCCTATTTACATAGGTCCTGGGGATAAATTCAGCTCAGCAACTACCTTAGCCATCCCCAACCACTTTTCCCCTTTCCTTTTTTCCTCCTTCCTTTTTAAAAATAAAAATTTTTTTTTTTTTTTTACTCTGTAGCCCAGCCCAGCTTAGAACTTGAGGCTATTCACCTGCCCCAACCTCCTGGGTTCTGGGATTACAGGTATGAGCCACTAAGCCTGGTCTGCATTCTCTCTCTAACGTTTTTTTTGTTGTTGTTGTTTTTATATGTTACTGCTTGTGTGGCTTTTAGAGAAAGAGTTTGCTTTTCACATGTGACTCATGTTCAGGCTCAGGCATTTGTTTTTCCTATATTACTTCAGTATCTATCCATAAGAAAAGTGAAGAACACAGTAAATGTAGCCCCAAGGCAGCTGCCACCACTGCAGCTTCAATTAAAGCAGCTGTGGCAGCAATTTACCATGCCACAAAAGTTTACTGGCAGGCTGCTGACAAGGGAGCTGTCCTACCTCAGCAGTTGTCCTGCCTCAGCCTGCTGCTGACTAGGGGAGTGGTCCACCAAGACAATGTCTTTCCTGACTCAGCTTATAGTCATTAAGGGAACTCCCCACAAAGGCAGCACCTCCTCTCCAGTCTCCATCAGCCATTCATGCTGCGAGAAAGACTTTCCTGCCACAGACTTTGTTAACTTTGTATGCATTTAAAGGAAGTGTCCAGGTCTCCACTTGAGGAGCCCCAGCAGCCAGGCCCTACTGTTTCAAGTTTTGCCTCTGGGATCCCCCTACATCTTTCCAGCAACAACCCTGGGTAACACAGTTATACCTCAGGACTCCAGGGGGCTGAGGAAAACACTGGGAAGCTGGAGCAAGCAACACAAGAGTCTTCAGTTAGGGCCACAGCTGACAGTGAACTCGGGAGGGAGGCCTGAGTTCCGTGGCCATTTCTGTGGCAACAATGTATTTAAATTGGTCATGCCCCGAGGCAGGGAGCTTGAGTAGGAATCTGACCCTTTAGTGCTAATTCACAGTTTAGTTAAGGAAGTTCAAGTTTGTGTTAATCCCCTAGGTTTAAGCTAATAGGCCCTTCTCCCATGCCTGTCAGAATGGCAGTTTCAGCCTTTCACAGTCTCCAGCTCCTCAGTGGCACCCCTCTCAGATTTATGCTAATTGTAGGTAAATAAAACCCCACCAATCCCTTGGCTCCCCCAAGCTCAGGACTTGAAGGCTCACCAACCCTCTTTGGAAATCCCTGCCCTAGACAGCCACGGCCCCCCAAAATCCTATATAAGGCCTGAGCTTACCCAGGATTTGTTCCCCACCCTCCAATAAAATCTCTTTTATGAGATTTGCTGCTTGCTGAGACTCCATCATTCTTCTTGGGGAAGAAGCAAAGAAGCCAAGAAGCAGAGAAGACATCGTCTGGGGCTCAGCTCCAGCTCTTCAGCTCAGCTGGGGGTGAGGAAACTCCTTCCTGTGAGCTTCAACATCTCTGTTGAGAAAGCCTCCTCTCAGAGCTGTGCTTTCTGAGCTCCAGAATCTTGGAATACCCTTGCACTGGGACATTGTCCCACCTAAAAGAGTTGTGCGTTTCCTGAGCTCTTCAGTCCCAGGATACCTTCCTCAGAGCTGTAACACTTTCACTGGGGATACCCTTCCCCCTCAGAGCTGTGTGTTTCATGAACTCGGGAGTCTCAGGACACCTTCCCATCCCCCTGCAGGACAAAGTGCTAACATTAAAGTCAAAGGAAAAAAGTAAAAGCCACCTCAAATCTCCATTATCCTGTCATCCGTCCTCATGAGTCCCATGTCCATGTGTCACCGCCTCCCCACCTCAGTTCGTTTTCCAGGATGTTGACTGATTTCTTTGATGGGGTGAATGGGGTGAATGTCTCTCCTCCACAGCCCCAAGGCAACTTTGAATTCTTTTGGACTATTTCAACTTTCCTGGGAGGGGAGGTGGTCCTTCAAAGTTGCATGGTCTGGAATCCCCTGGGCATGGTGATTTTAGACTTCAGTTTACCACTGTTGTGTGATTTTGAGAAAGTCAGCCACATCCTCTTCAGTATCCACTGACATTTAAAGCAAAGTGGCTACATCAGTCTGTCCTTTCCAGATAAACACAGGGAGTTAGCCCTGCCGGGGAAGCAGAGGCCAAGGTCAGCCTTATCATGTGGGTGATGACAACTAGTGGGAGTGGTCAGAGGTAGACAGATGGACAGACAACAGGGAACCATACACTGCTTCTGTACCAGTTTTTAAAAATGTATTTAACCAGGCAGTGAAAGGAGGGTCACTGAGGACCAAATCATATGGGTGGCAGTCATCTGCTGGGGAAAGGCTAGTGACCTCATGCCAAAATGGAAGCCCTGTAGGCGTCTTTAGGCCTGACTAGTGGACTCCCTAGTGGGTTTCTGCTGCCTTTGCTCATCTGTTTTTTGTTTGTTTGGCAGTGATGTCCCTTAATGGAATCTTTTCACACTAACTTTCCCAGGTGACTTCTATGTTGGTCACTGGTGTGAGTAATGACAATTTGATTTTTTCTCCTGATCAATGTAGTGGTAGAAATTGCTATTTTTAGTCTGGAAATATCTACCCTGGGCATAAGGGAGAAAGTAGGGGGTGGGGTGCTCTGAAGATAAACAAGAAATGAGTTCTCACTGCCTCTGTGATGTCACAATTGGCTTCGCCTGTAGCCTGGTCCAGCCTCACAAAGCCAAGTACAAAAGCCACTCCTGGCTTTCTGTCTGGGTGGGATAGCCCCCTGGAAACCAAACAATAGCAACACTGCAAGAGTAGAGTCCTTGGGGACTCGGTCACATTTAGTAAAGCTGAGCCATGTTACACCTCAAGGCTTCTTTGTGACCTAGTTTAGCTGGTCAATCTTAGGAGACAATGGCATCATAGGTGGTTCTGAACTCCTTAAGGCTGCGAGTCGGGGCTGATGTGTGGGAATTGGCATCACGGAGATAAAGAGGAGGTCTTTCCCAGCATGGCCAGCACAGGTTCCAGGAGGGTCCAGAATGTCAGCAAGCATGTATTGTGTGAGGAGTTGAATGCTGTGGGCACGGTGTGAAGACCTAATGGAAGCAAGTGAGAAGGACCCAGGAAAAGTCAGCAAGCCCAACCAAAGTTAAAGTACCTCAGGAGCCTTGTGGGAAACAACCTTGAGCCTATGTTGTTTGGGGGTTAATTTTACCATCCCGTCTGGGGTCCTGACCTGCTTGTTGACTGAGCACTACTCTGCACTGCAATGTTGGGAGCCGACTTCTACATGGAGGCACTTTGGATGGATGCAGAAAGCTGAGTATTCTGCTGTGGGCTTTGTTGGAGCTAAGTGTGAATATATTCACATAGGCCAAATTCAAAGTCAGAAACCTCTGTGGTATTTGCTCTCTTAAAGTTGGTTCCCAAAGCTTCAAGTTTGAAACATGGTGTAAGGAGGGTGTGGGGGCTGAGTGGGGGCGTGTGTGGCTGGAGGCAATGTGTGGCATCTGAAAGTGGGTCCTCCGGGATGCATACAAACCCTTATGGAAATGTGTCAACAAGAGCTCTAAGTGACACAGAGCCTGGCTTTCCCATCTTGTATCTTAACCCAGTTTCTGAGGTAGTTGATCTGCTGGAGAATATGCTGAACTACCATGACCAGCTGGAAGGGAAGACCACGCTTGCTTCAAGGCACTCAAGCCCATCTCTCTGATGAAATGCAGGAGGCAGGATGCGGGATTATTGAATGGTCAAATCAAGGTGTAGTCAGTCTTTAGTCTGTCTAAAGTCTAGATAGGATCTGGGCAGATGGCTCCATGGGTAAAATGCTTGCCCCACAAGCATGAGGATTTGAGTTCAGGTTCCTAGTGCCCATGTATGTACAAAGCCCCAATGGTGGGGAGACAGGAGGATCCTTGGCATTCATTGGCCAGCTGGTCTAGCTGGACGGTGAGCTCTAGATTCAGAGGGAGACCCTATCTCAAAAGATATATTGGGGAGCTAATGAGGAAGACAACTCTACATTGACCTTTGGCGTCTACCCACAGGCACATACATCTGCACACACATAAGTTCACACATGAACACACTCATACAATACAAACATATATAGATGCCAGAGGAACAGATTAACAATGTGGGAATGTAATACTAAGATTAATATGGAGATTCTGACAAAATAAATTTCTTAATAAATCACCAAGAAAAAGAAAAGCAAGAAGAATGGAACTTTTAAGAAGTCTGCAGATGACACTATCTTCCTGCTCCACTGTTTTTTGTTCCTTTTTCATCATTGGAGACCAAACCCCCTCAGCTCCCCAGCTGTTTCCCACTGAAGCAAGAAGAATGGAACTTTTAAGAAGTCTGCAGATGACACTATCTTCCTGCTCCACTGTTTTTTGTTCCTTTTTCATCATTGGAGACCAAACCCCCTCAGCTCCCCAACTGTTTCCCACTGAAGCACAAAATTGTCCATATTTATAAGACTCTTAGTGAGGCTTTGGTGCAGTGCACACACTGTGGAATTCCCACCAGGGTGAGCACATCCATTGTTCATCGTCTTTATTTATGATGAAAGCATTTAGAACCCCCACTCTAGTTTAAGCACACACAGCACCTTGCTGTTCTTAGTTACTATACAGTGAGACAGAGCACTGGAACAACTTCCTGTCTGAGATCCTAGCAGCCAGCTTTTCTCCTCAGCTTCTCATCCTCTCACAAACTCTCATAACTGCCATTCTACTTGGTTTCTATGAGCTCGACTCTGCTGGTGGGTGAGTGAGGTCATGGGACAGTTGTCTTTCTCTATGTCTTATCTCATTTAACACAGTGCCACTCTAGTTCCATCTGTGTTGTCACATATGATTGGATGTCCATCCTTTTTATGGATATAAATAGTACTCCATTGTGCACATGTACCATGTTTTCTTTATCCAGTTGACAGTAGATGGACACCTAGGTTGTTTCTAGTAGATGGACATCTAGGTTGTTTCTATTTCTTGGCTCTTTTGAGGCAGGCTGAGATGACCGTGGCAGTGCAGCTGTCTTTATGGATACCACCAGCTTGCTTTCTCTGGACTAGGTGCCCAGTGATGGAATGAACAAATCATGTGGTAGTTCTATTTTTAAGAAAATGTATTTTTTTTTTTTGGTCCTACCACTTCTAATTCTATGGCTTGTGGGATGACGACTGTGTGCTGGGAACACCTGTGACCTCTGCCTTCTGTCTGAGGACATTTGTTTTGTTCTCTTCATTAGTTTTGGCAAGCAGAGGAGACTATCAGGGAATTCCTGGCCTTACATCAGCCTTAGCTGCAGTAGACAGAGAGCTAGTTGGAAAATTACCCTGGGGTTGACAAAACTGGGAGGTGCCTCCAGGGTCACCCAGGGCCACTGCTGCCACTCCCCGCCCTGCTTCCCTGTCACACTGTTAGTATGACAGTACACTGTGGGTGGCCTTCTTTTCTCCCTACTCCCTCCTAGCTTTATTGATGTACCCTTCCAAATTATTTCTACTCTGACCATTGCTTCCCAGTCTGTTTCTGTGAGAACTAAAGAAAGACAAAGAATATTCAGTCCACTGTGGTCCAAGAGCCTCCTGGCACCCCAAGCCACAGAATCCATCTGTCAAAAGACATTTGTGTGTGATGGAGAAATGGGACCACTGATGTCAGGTGTGGAGGAATTACTGCTAGACTATCCTCAGATGTGATAACTGTTTCTTGGTGAGATGAAACACAGAACTCATCGCTTTTGGAGATTTGTTCCGAAATGTTTCCAAATGAAAAGCTATTATGTGTGGGATTTGCTTCAAACTAATCCAGCGGTGGTGCGGTGGAGGGGTGACAATGACGGGGACACCAGTGAAGTAAAGATGAACAAAATTTCAACAGTAGTGGAAGCTTCATGGTGGGTTCATGGTGGTTTATTACATTTTTTTTGGTTTACTTTAGTGATATATTTACAATTTTTATAGTAGAACACTACAGCAACACGAAACAAAACAAAAAGTTCCATACAAGTACCATTCTAATGGTTCTGCTCTGAGTCATAATTAAATGACCCTCTTCCTAGGCTAGGTACCAGGGCATGCATCTTTCTCCAGTGGGTCAGCAGGTTCCTGGGTGTGATCTCAGATTCTCCACATTGGCATCTTCTTTCCCCAGGATTTATCACCCAAAGCCAGACTGAAGCCTTTGGCATCCCTCAGATCCATCCTGTCTCACAAGTCCCTGCTCTGATACTGCCCTGACCTCTGGTTCTGTTGCAGCTGCCTTCCATCTGTAGCCTCCCCCACTCATCTTGACTGTCTCACGCCAGAATTTCTTGGGTGGCAGTCAAGGAGGGGTGGGCCTGGAGCAGATTGGGGGCAGGGCAAAATTGTGGGGGGTTTTCCTTTACAGTGTGCTCGGCCACTCCAGTGTGACCCTTCCTTGGACAAACATGCCAGGGATGTAATAGAAGGGCTTTAAGAAAGTTGTGGCTAGGCTGTTGTGGCTCCAAGAGGAAGAATGGACACACTTATGGGGGGAGGAGGATGCAGGATGGGTCCTCAGTCCTCAGGGGGAGAATTGAGAGCTTGAGTTTCAGAGTACTGGGAAGAAGGTCTGCACTTTCCCAGAGGGATATGAAGGCAGTCAGGAAACAGGAAAGAAGTCCAGGACTGCTTAACTGGGCACCTGGTTCTAGGTGGTCTGCTGCCCCACTCAGACTCAGTGCAGGTGGCCCAGCCTTGTGTTAATGCGACAACAGGCAGAGTGCAACCTCCAGGGGAACTGGGTTCTGCTCAGGTAGCGTGAGGGTGGCTGCGGAGAGTCCAAAGACCATTATGCATTGTCCTAGGTCACATAGCTTGTCGATCTAGGGTTTGAACCCTGCCCTCTGGTTTTGGGCCTTGCATGTTGCTCTTTCCACCCCTGAATGGCTCTCCTTTCCTCTCCTCTGGCTTCTCTTGACATGAGAGGCAGTGCAGTTGATGGGAACAAGAACAGTTTTGGCATCTCTTGCTAAATGAGATGCTGTGGGTGTGGGGGCAGCTGATGTCCCAGTGGGAAGCTTGGTGACTCTGGACTTGGGGTGGGGTGGTATTGCAAGCTTTGGTCCTCCACTTCGGACATTAGTTGGGCTTCTCAGTCAGCAATTACATTCCATTCGACTTGTTTTTCATTTAGCTCAGCTCTGTTAAGAGATATATTTGTCCCTCTCAGGTCTCTGAGGTGGTTGAAGAATAGATAGCTAGAGTCTCATAGTTAAATTTTGAGTTGTTTGGGAATCAAGAGGGTGTTCTAAGAAGATGCTTTTTAAATTGGGATGAAAGTTGAGTTGGATATAGAACTTTAAACTCATGGAGATAGATCGACAGTAGAATGTTGAAGTCAGGTGCCAAATACATATAGACTGGACATTGGGATTGTATGCCAAGCCATATAACTCTCATAATTTTGGCCTAATTACCTCTGTTGTTTTGTATTGTATTTATTATTATAAGAGTAAGAGCCATTTGTTGGACTGAAAGGGGGAGCTGTTGGGGGGAAAAGATATATCTTAAACTTAAAAAAAAAGGAAGGGGAGGGGTGGGTTGAGGCGGAAGAGGGTGGGAGGGTGGGACTGGAGGCGGGGTAGGGAGGGGATTTCAATTGAGATGTAACTTGAAGAAATAAAAAATAAAGTAAAAAAAAAAAAGAGACTGGGCTCGTTTCCTGAAGACCCCTCTTCCCTACTTTCCAAAGCTGGGTATCTTAGGGCTTTTTAGGGTTTCTCTTCCTTTCCTGTCTGCTCAGATCCCACAAAAGGCAAGCCTCTCTCTCACAAACTCAGTTCCTTATCTTTCTACTTTGGTTTTAAAATGTGTGTATGTCTCTCTATCTCTGTCTGTCTGCTTCTGTGGGTATGTGTGTGTGGGTGGGTAGGCATCTGTCTGTCTCTGTCTTTGTGTGTGTGCTCATGTGTGAGTACCTGAAGAGGCCAGAGAGGGTGTTACAGTTACAAGAGGTTTATGAGTTGCCTGATGTGTGTGCTAGGAACTGAGCCTAGATCCTCTGGAAGAACATCATGTGTTCCTAACCACCAAGCCATGTCTCCATTCCCTCCCTTGTCTTTTTAGTGTCTCTTGTACATGTTATACTCTGGAACAGTCTGACACCAGCCTTTTTTCCCCAGCATGTTCAGGAGACCTTCCAGATTCATGGTTTTGGCTCTAGTACAGACAAACTGTCTCAGAATGGCTTCTTCTTCCCCTCTTCAGGATACTTCTTTCCCCACAGCATAGCAGCAGTCAGTCCTGGCTTCTTCCCTTTCTTCTCATTTGCAGTCTTTGCAAGTCTTGACCTTGATTGCCAGAGTTTACAATGCACATCTCATATAACTTTACTTTCTTGAGAGAGAGAGAGAGAGAGAGAGAGAGAGAGAGAGAGAGAGAGAGTGAATTTAGAGGACCATCTTGACTGTTGTTGCTCAGGTGCTGTCCACCTTTTGTTTTCTTTTCTGACAGATTGTTTTGTTTTGTTTTCTCCACCCTCACAGTGATGGAATTACAAGTGTGTTTTCTTCCACCTCTGTCTTTTTGTCTCTTTAAATGGCCCTAAGTTGTTTGACTCTAGTGTGAATGTCATGAGGCATGCCTTTTCTGATTGAACTGTCACCCAACCCCAAAAATTGAACTTAATTTTTCATTAATCCAAATCCTTTTACCACTCCCATGAGTGAAACCAGAACAGCCATTGTTGTTGCTGGGTAAGGTGCTCCGGGCCCTTCCCCAGGTCTGACTGACTCCAGGCTTCCCTTCGGAGAAGCCAGGTGAGCTTAGGCAAGTTGTCTAACTTCTCTGTGTCTCTGTTTTAAGAACTAGACATACCTGCCTTGAAGGACTGGTGTGCAGATGAGATGAGATTTACAGTAAGTAAATAAAGTAAAGCGCTTGGCAAAGGGCTCAGTACATTGTAGCTTCTGCCAAACAGAGAGCTTTGTTATGGATGCCGTTGTCCAGCTCATCGTTCCTTCAGGCCACCCACTGTCCTAGATGTTTCCTGGGTATGTGCTAGACACTAGGACCATACTCTGAGACCTTGCCTCCTGACTGCTCTAAACTGGATAAGCCCTACAGTTGGCTCTCCAAGGTCTCAGTGCTTGTCCTCTCCCTTGCCACCTCTTGTATCTGCGTGCTCCCCTCCCTCAGGCTGCCCTCCACTGCTGCCACAGGAGTCTTCCTAGAACACAAATCTTCTTGTGTCACTACTGAAATTTTTCTGCAGTGCCTTTCCAGATAAACTCAGATTGCTTCCGATGGCTGCTGCCTTCCCCGGTATTTGCTGGCCTCACTCGTGGCTGCCAGGCTCATCTCTGGACTGCTGGCCTCACCCGTGGCTCCCAGAATCACCTGTGCCTGCTGGCTTTTCTCTGGCAACTGTAATTACTGCAGTTGGATCGTGCGGTGCATGGCGATCTTCTCTCTGCTGAAATGCAGTCCTCGGGCACCTGTTGAAATGTCACCTGCTATTTTAGATATGTCTGTTTCCCAATTGCCACTGGAGGATGGTGAAAATTAGTTGGCCCAGTTCCTTGGTTTATGTCATTTTGTATATATTTTTCCATTAGTGGTCAAGGGCCTTGATTTTCTTAAATGTTTATGTGTCCGTATACATGAACATATATATGCATGGCTGCTCTTGAAGAGCAGTAAAGGGTGTTTGATCCCCTGGATTCAGAGTTGCAGGCGGTTGTGGGTGTGGGTTTTCTGTAAGACAGCAATGACTCATTGTAGGGGTTAGATAAATTAGATTTAGAAAATATATAGGAGTTTCTGATACTGTCTCTTAATTCGGGGCCTGAAGAGCATTATCAGCATGAAGTCAGGAAAAACAGGAAAGACTTAATAGACTGAAAAACAAGGTTGAAGTCAGGAAAAACAGAAAAGACTCAATAGACTTAAAGAAACAAAGTATCTGGCCTGACATTGTTTTCAGCTGCTAAGTGGGCGGAGCCCAAATTAAGCTGAAACAGAGTTCCTCCTATTTAAGGACAGTGCATGGAGCCCAGAAAGAGAAGAGACCCGTGATGCTAGAGAGCTCTAAGAGTCCTGCTGAAAAAAGGGCTGGCCATTGATGGCCAGCTCTCTCCCTGAAGCAGAAAGAAGCCGGTGAGCAAAGAAAGCCTGAGCAAGACACCAAAAGGCCAAGGACTAAACCCTGTGGCTCAGCTTTTGCCTGGAGGGGTTTGATCTGTCCGATCAGTGGCCTAGGGGAAACTGTGCCTGGCTTTAAGGACTGAGGCAGAGCAGCTGAGTTCCTGATTCAAAAGAAGTAAGTTGGCCTGCAGAAGGCTGGGGTCTCCCACAGAGAAGAAAGCATGAAGCCTTATTTAAGGTGAGACTGCAATAACCAACTTACCCTGACGAACCTGCATCTGAGAGATCCAGAAAAAGGACTGCTAAGTGCGTTAAAGAATCTACAACAAAGACTGTGTTCCTGACGACTGAGGACCTGCCCCAGAGACTGTATCATTCTAAAAGGTTATGAAAGTAGTTGTTATAATTATCAATAGGTTTAGTGGATAGGTTAAAGGGGTTGTAGGAATTTATAGGATTAATAGTTAAGAAATTGTTGGTGTTTGTTTGTTATAAGTGAATTTAGTAATAAATAAATAAGTGTTAAATAATAATTTAAAAGTTCGGTTACAACTCATAACCTCTGAGCCATCTCTCCAACCCATTGTTTGTCTCTTGGTTTTTTAAATGTCTGATGGCTCAGAAAAGAAATTGACAACTACCAGTATTTTATTCAATATTTAATTCATCGAAGCTGTAAATCTAAAAACAGTTTCTACCACAAATCTATAAAAAAACAACTTGTGAATCTTGTAAGTTCACTGATAAGTCCAGTAATGTTAAAATGAAAACGGCCACCAGCCAGCCTGGTGTATACAGCAGTGAATGAGAGACCCTGTCTCAAACAAAGTAGAAGGGGAGATGTGACATGCACACATTTTCTCTCTCTCTCTCTCTCTCTCTCTCTCTCTCAGTGTTTTTTTTTTAACCAAATTGTAAAACACTCATTTCACTTCTTCACTGTTTATGAGTTTAAATCCTTTGGTCAGTGACATTTATAATTTGTAAACACTTATGTATCAGAGTCCACTGTGTGTGATCCTTGTAAGATGTAAAACTTATGTAAAAGCAGTCAGAAGATGCATATATGAACATGACTGAGGAGCTTTGTCTGAGCACCACGCTTTACTGTGGCCATTATAGCCAACATAGAAGCATCAACACCAGCAATTTAATGACTGTCCTTATCCCACAGCCCCAGACAACACAGTGCACTAGGGAACACTGTTGTCATCTCCTACCAGTAATGGTTATGTTGCAAAACATTGGGAGGCAAAATGTAACTAAGTTCCATACTACTGGTTGGGAGTTAAACCTGGAGCCAGAATGTTCCCGCTTCTTCCAGAAGATTCTATCTGAGCAGCTTTTGTTGGACTTATTAAGTGGTGACATCACTGATTGATAGGACTTCTGTAGCCCACTCCTTTCAGCAGGGTCTTCTGTTATCTTGCCTGGTATGTTTGACTTTTTCTTCAAAACTCTGGAGAGAGAGAGAGGCTGTGTGTGTACACATGTATGTGCATGTGTGTGTGTATGCATGTGTGTGTCTGTGTGCATGCATGTGTCTGTATTTTGTGTGTGTCTGCATGTGCTTGTGCACATGAATGTGTGTGTGCACCCTCACATGTGTATATGTGTATGTATTTGTCTCTCTCTCTCTGTGTGTGTGTTTGTTGTTTTGAGACTCTGTAGCCCAGACTGGCCTATGCTAGTTTGGGACTCATACCCCTCCTGGTTCTGCCTCCTGAACTACCTAGGATTAGAGACATATGCCACTTGGGCTCAGCAAGACAGCTCTTAAATATCAGGACATGCTGGCTTCTCAGACTAGGTTATTTTCCAGAATTTTATTGAGTTTTTACTATTCTGTGTCCAGTCCTCCTATGTAATACATATGTCTGTCTTTTTCTAGTGTCCTGTGTACTTGTGGACTATCACATGCTTTACCTACTTGACACGTAGTTTTCACTTCCCCAGGCTTATAGCTGTTAGGATTATCATGCTTTGATATTCTGTGCCCATATTATTGACTATTAATCATAGAGTTTCCAAGCCCTGAGCAGAGCCTGGCATTCATACTACACCCAGGAGCATTTGCTTTGTCTGTTTCTTAGAGTAGATATGGATCTCTGAGAGGACTGGTGTTGTGTTGTTTTACTGGAAATTTGAACAGAATTCTCCTAGGTCACTGCAGCCACCAACTATGTATGTTTATGAATGAATGAACAAGGTGAAAATTCTGTTAGTGAAGGCTGAGTGTGTCAAAACAGATGAATAGGTCTTTATTTCTTAACGGTCTTGTATTAATGCAAGCCTTGGGCATCTCCTGTGATTCTCTTCTCTGCTGCATCTGTTTGAGGCTCTCATTCATGACCATCCTTGCTGCACCCTGCTTGGCTCTCAGAGGGCTAGAGGTCATAGATTAAGCTTTGGATAAATAAGGTCTTTTGGCCTCACTGGCTGAACACTCTCAAGTGGCAAGTCTCCCTCCATTTCTGGTCTTGAAGGAAATGTCAAGGGTATAAAACCTGGCTTCTTGAGGGCTCCATGAGGAAAGCCAACACTGGCTTCATCTGTTGAACCTTAGGAGGGCCTGGGCATATCTACTTCCCTTCCACTATCACCCCTACAGCCTTCTCTGAAGTAGAGTTTGTTCTTGCAGCTCTTTCTGAGCATCCTGTAGGCTGATATCTCATTTGTCTAGTAGCTTCGAAGATAGTTGATAGTCTTTGAAAGTAGTCACATACTTTCTCTCAAACTTTGATGATTTGTTAGAATAAATAACATTAATTGTATTAGTTCCCTTGACTTGGCTTCCCTCTAACAATGACACAAGCCTTATGTCTGGAATGATTTCAAGTCCTTGAAAGTGTGGTTATGCTTTAAGACCTGGGAACCACTGTGTCCATGTGATAGTCTTGTCTTAGAGGGTGTACTGACCTGTTCAGGAATGACCTCCTGAGCAAGGTCACATAACCAGCAGCATCTGCTTGGGATGCCTCTGAACTTGGAGCTTGTGGTTGAGGTGTCCCCATTTAAGGGTCTTAACTGTGGCTGCCCTGGGTGGAGTGGTGAGTGTAGGCACAGCACGGCCACCACCTCCACACCCAGCTTCTCATACGTCCTGATCATTTTGGCTTGACCTTGCTTTGCAGATGTCTATCACATCACCCAGGTGAGGGGCCTAAAGATTATGTCCATGCCTTTCAGAACACAGCTTCTGCATACTGGTGACTCATTCATTCCTGCTTGAGTGAGTGAATGGGAAGATGGGTGCAAGGGAATGGGTGACGCTTTGCTTGCTGCTTATTTCCAGTTATCCGTTCACACCCTTTTTTCTAACTACTGGGGCATCGCCAGTGTTTTCTTAAGAACTTGGATAATCTTCCAAGATACATACATGGGCATGGACACACAGGAGATATGGACATACACACACAGACAGATACAGACACAAAAACAGACAGACACAGACATAGACGGGCACACACAGACACACACACAGACAGACATACAGACAGACAGACACATAGCCAGACAGACACAGTTTATGGGATCAGAGACTTTCAGGAACCTAAGATATGTTTCTTCCAAGGATGACTGATTGCTATACACTAGTTTAGATTGTGGCAACTCTGTAGAGCATGAGTGCTGTGACTCATGAGTGTCCACTGTACTTAGGTCTCTGAGAATGGGAGGTATCCAAGATTGTATGGGACACAGTCAGTAAAGTGCCTGCTGCCCACGCATCTCGGAGATCTGACTTCAATCCTCAGTACTCACATAGAAGAGTGTGGCATAGGGCCCATGATGGTAATCCCAGTGCTTGGGAGGCAGAGACAGGAAGATATCTGTAATGGGAGTTAGATTACTTTAGTGAATTTGTAAGGGCTTCTGAAATGCAGATCAGCCAGGCATCTGGCAGCACATGGTCCTGGGCAGCAGATGCAATTAGTAAAGCCTGGGAAACTGGAAAAAGGACTTTTGTCTTGGCATTGCTACTGAACAGTGCTCAGCTATATGTTTCTCCTTCTGAACAGTGTGGACCAGCATTTGGAGTTCTTTCCACTTACTTCCCATTTCCCATTTCAAAGTCAGGAACCTTTTGGCTGCCATATTCTTTCCTTAGAGCATGAATAATTTTTCTTGGTTACAAGTAAACTCTGCCTGGTTTGGGACTCATTCTATCAAAAGACTGTGACTATATCTGGTGCCATTGCCCATGTGCAAACTTGAACTTCAACCTTGGAAGAGGATTTGATACCCTTATTTCAGACTTCATGGAATCTGAAGGCCACCAAAATGCCAAACATTAAAGAAATTAGCATAATATATTTAGTATAGAGATAGCCTATAATTCTCCATTGGTCGTATTTGTAAATAATTTCTTTAAAAATCAAATTAGTGAACATTCAAAGTTGGTACAAAAGCTGAAGATTCCTGAAGATGACAGATATGTGCCCAAGAAAACTGGAGAAACTTTTACACATCTTCACAAGAACACAGGTATTGCTACTGCTGAAACAGACAGAATCTGTTACCATAAAGATTGCAATCACTTAAGTATCTACCAGGAAGAGAGGAAAAATGCTAGTGTCATAAACAAAGACCATGAAAGCTAACAATGAACATCAACCACCTTTCATGCCAATAGCTGGAAAATAAATACCAAGCAAGAAAAGGAGGTAATAGAAGGGTATGTACAACATGTGACTTCTCAGAAAAGTACTGTAATGTATTTGTTAAAACATGCATATGTAGATAAATACATACAAAAACTTGTATAAAATGCATACCCAACCATTTCTCAATAGTGTGGAAAGTAAATGAAGAGAGATGATTGATTGGTTGATCTAGAAAGGGCAATTTGCCTTTATCTGCAGAATTTTATTTTTTTAGAAAGTCTGCTGAACTATATAGAATATTAATTTTATGTAAAACCAGTTAATAGATGCATTACTTTTGTGTGTTAGATTCTGTTTTAATTTTCATTTTTCTGTATTTCTTTTTTTTTTTGACTAAGCCACAGTTTATTTTTGCAAGCAATCGTCAATTACCACACATTTTGTTTCATGAAAGCACATTTAAACTACTATATAAATATTTCAGAGTTGATCATCTTTTAGTGTGCATATTTGCAAGTGTGTGCATGTGGGTACATGTGTGTCAGGGTGTGCATACACATGCACATCTGGAATTTAGATGTTGACTACTGGTGTCATTCCTAAGGAACTATAGGCCTAGCTTTTGAAATAGGGTCTGTCATTGACTGGCCTGGAGTTTACTAATTAGGATAGACTGGCTGGAAAATAAGCCCCCTGGAATCTACCCATCTCTCCATGCTAGGAGACGTCACCATGTCAGTTTTTTCATAAATAGTTTCTGAGGATTGAACTCTGGCCATCAGGCCTATGTGGCAAGTACTTTATTGGCTGAGCTATCCCTGAAGTCTGGATTTGAACATTAAAAAAAAAAATTGCTAATCTGTAAGGGAAGTTAGATTAATATAAATTAGATTTAGTGAATATCTAGGGACTTCTGATGCAGTCTCTTTTTTTTTAATAATTTATTTTTTATTTCTTCAAGTTCCATCTCAATCACAATCCCCTCCCTACTCCCCCCTCCAGTCCCACCCTTCCACCCTCCTCCCCCTCAACCCCCCATCCCTCTCCCTTTCAGCCCAAAAAAATGGTTCTTTTTCTTATAACTATAAATACAATACAAAACAACAGAAATAAATAGGCCACAATTATAAGAGTTATATGGCTTAGCATACATTCCCAATGTCCAGTCCATATGTATTTGGCACCTGACTTTAACATTCTACTATCTAACCATCTCCATGTGTTTAAAGTTCTATATCTAACTCAGCTTTCATACTAACTTGCCTCATAATTTTACTTTTGTGTGTTAGATTCTGTTTTAATTTTCATTTTTTTGTATTTCTTAATAAAAGTTTAAAAAAAAAAAAGTTGAGTAGAGCCCAGTTGGAGGACTGAGGCTCTGGGAGAGACAAGGACCTACTTTGAGGAGGAGGAGCGTGGCCAAGGCTGCCAGAAACCATAAGAAGTGGCAGGTTATCATGAGAGAAGTGCTCTATTTAGGGGCATGGGGGCAGAGCCTGAGCCCCACCCCCCACCCCACCCCCACACACACACACACTGAGAGAGATGGAGGTGCAAAGCAGCTGACAGAAAAGGTGGGCCTTAAAGCAGAGATGAGCTAATAACCCTTTAGGCCATACCAGCCCAGAGGAGGCCACCAGCTCAGGAGACAGGAGGTGGAGTCTGAGAAAGGCAGTGGAGAGAGGCTTCTGCCACAAGTCAGCCCAAGAAGATCAAACAGGCTGTTGAAGAGAGCCATGGCAGTTGGCAGGAGCAGAGCAGCCTGAGACTACTTTAGGTCCATGGCCTGCAGTTGAGGGAATGAGCAAGGTGTGAGGCATGAGTGCTCTGAGGCTGTGGCTGACAGACTATGAGGAGACCTCAGAGGCAGGCTATGGCTCTGAGAGACTGCAGAGACAGAGCCCTGCCAAGGGGCATGGCTGAGGAAGCCAGAGACCTTCCAGAGGCCTCAGTGCCAGATGGCCATATGCCAATTGCTGGTGGCAGTGCCAGAAACTAGGCTGCATGCCCCAGCATCTGCCCCATCTGCCC
Organism: Lophiomys imhausi; assembly: GCA_907164525.1. NCBI lineage: Eukaryota > Metazoa > Chordata > Mammalia > Rodentia > Muridae > Lophiomys > Lophiomys imhausi. The sequence continues at coordinate 375,469 of CAJQZJ010000156.1, read as the reverse complement.
CATGTAAGTTTGACAGTCTCTGCTGACTGAGAAAGCTGACCCCAAGCTCAGTGGCTGAAGGCGCTGACTGCTTGAGTTGGTGGACAGTGGCAGCTCTTGGGCCTGAGCCTGAGGAGGCTGAGGAGATCAGGAAGACAGGCAGGAAGCACACCCTGTTCCTTGAGGAGGCCTCGACAAGGCCATGACACCAAGACTGACTTAGGAGGCCTCAAGGCCAACGTGAAATGAGTTTGCCATAGCAACGCCAGAGCCAAGTGACTTCTGATTGAGGTGTTCCTACAGACAGACTGCAAACCAAATTACCATCAACAGACCTGCCCCCGAGGCCATCTGGATTGGTATCCTTTCAAAAGGGTTAGGGTTGTTTCTTAGGTCATAAGTTTTTAGGTATTATTAAATACAGTTCAATAAATTACATTTAGATTCCTGTCTAGATGAATGGGTGATTCAAGTTCAGTGAGAGACCCTGTCTCAAAAAAAAATATATATATAAGGTGGAGAGCAATGGAGGAAGATACTTGACACCAACCTTTGATTCCCCCATTCACATACACAATGTGCAGTGTATGGACACCTGCACATACTCAGGCTCACACACACTGATGTGATCCTTTATAAGAGGTGACAAGGCACTGAATTTTACTTAATGGTTTGAATTGCTTCTTTTGAAAACATCATGTTTCAGGTATTAGCTATGTTAAAAAAAACATTATTATGAGATTCAAAGAAAAAGGTCACCTACATCTCATTAGCATTTGTATTACTTTTAATATTGGGTATTTATCCATTATTATTATATTTACATAGTTTTACAAAGTATAAGAATAATATGCCTAGTTTTTTACCCCATTTTCTCATTTAACAATATGCTGTGGCCGTGCTAACTTGTCAGTATATATAAATCCACACCATAATTTTTGTTGCATATATAATGTGAGAAAACTGTAATTTTTTAAAATAATTTATTTTGTATCTTAAAGCCATTTTCAATTATTTTGCCAGCAATAATGATAATCAAAAATTCACCAATGGGGGACCAGTGCACATTATGATGTGGTCCAAGTGAAGAGTGTCAGCAGCGGCTAGGACTCACAATATGCATTCCTAACTAGAGTCATGAGGGGCAGTGAGTGAGTCTTTGATGAATTTCTTGAGGAGAGAATGGCCCAGAAGTGTGGTTGCTGAGTCAGCACTGCATGCTGTAGACTCTTTGTGCTCTTAGTGCCCAGAAATGGAACACTGTCGACAGGCATGAGTAACAGGAACACCCCTCCCCCATCAGAAGCTGGCTGTAGTAGGACGGCTTCATTTAGGGTTCTAGAACATTTCTCCCATGAACAGAAATATAGAATATTTCTCAGTGGGAGAGAAAATGCATTTCCCCTTATCTTTCTTGACACCAGGAAAAATAATACTGTAGATACTGTCTGACACGATTGCAATTTTAGTTATTTTCTGCATCATTTGTTGATTCCTGCGTGGTACTTGTCACTCTGCTTTCTAAGAACTGTTTGTATCTTTTGGATCAACCTCAAATTGTTGCAAATGATTGTCCCCAGATGATGATTCAAAATGTAGTTTTCCTTTTTGTATTGCTGATGCGGATGTGACATGTTCAGGACCGTTCTTATGAACGTATCAAATGTTAAGACCGTAACTGTGTGACCACAAGTTCAAACAACTAATTCTCCCTAGAAGCCCCTGTGGGCTTCTTCTTGGTGTCTGGGCCTCCCAACCTTAGAGGAAGCTACAGATTCAGGGGCTGGCTTCATAGTAATGTTAGTATTTGCCTGCTCTGGTTTTCATGTGTTCATGGGCTCCTGGAATGGATGTGTCAGAAACACTGATGTGTGTATGATATGGCAGCTGGAGATAATAAGCACTGTTGCAGGAAGACAGCACAGAGCAAAGGGGAGCTGGTTCTAGGGTGCTGGGTGTGGGCACCCACAGGAGGCAGCATTGAGCTAGGCCTTGTGATGGGGAAGCTGGCTGCAGGGACATAGCTGGAAGTGCCTGTTTGAGAGACAGATCAGCGTGTGCCCTGAGAGACTCACTACAGCACGATGGGCTGGGGGTGAAGGTTGGTATCCAAGAAACGTGTAAGCTACTCACACGGGGATTTTGTGAGTGAATAAAAGAGAGTGACCGTGACAGGGTTCTGGGACATTGAAGAAGCAAGATGGGCTTACATTTTGAAAAGATCCTTCTGGTTGCTCTACCAAGAATGAACCTGGGATGAACAGAGGTAGAAGCAGGGAGTAGTTAGGAGGCTGGTACTAAAGCACCTCTCTAGGCATTTAGTGTGGATTGAATGAGTGGCCAGGCCTGTGGAAAGAATGCCTGGAAGCATTCTTTTGAAGACATTGACTATGTTATTTTCTGTACTGGGGACTGAAGCTAGCTAGGGCTTTGTATGTACTAAGAAAACACTCTACCACTGAGCCCCAATCAAAAACTTTAGTGTGATTTAGATGTGAGAGAGCATGTGGCTTGCAGGTTCACGTGCATATGCACATATATGCATATATACATACGCTTGTGTCACAGGTGAGGAGATAAGGAAGGCTCAAGAGCAGCCTGCCTCTGAGGTGCAGAGTGGGGAGGCTCTGCCTCCCTTCATGCTTAGGCTCAGGATCAGGAAGTGCATTTTGGGATGAAGGTCTTCTTCCACCATCTTAGAGGGCCTAGAGTGTCAAGGACTGACATGGAGGAACTCCATTTTTTTCCTTTTTATTCATTCTTCTCTCATATATTACCTCATGACTGCATTTCCCCCTCCCTCCTATTCCCCCAATTCCCTACCTCCCCCTTCCCCCCAAGTCCACCCATCTTTAACCTCACCTCAGAAAAAAGCAGACCTTCCACGAATATCAACCAAATATGGCATAACAAGCTACAATAAGATCAGACACATATTATCACATCAAGACTGCATGAGGCAGCCCAGTAGGAGGTAAAGGGTCTCAAACTCAGGCAAAAGACTCAAAGACAGCCCCCAGTCCCCCCACTGTTAGGAATCCCACAAGAATACTGAGCTAAAGAGCCATAACATATATGCAGAAGGACCTAGATCAAATCTGATCCCTGTGAGTCCACTTGGGGACTCCTCCTTTCGTTGTCACTGTGGGTTTCAGCTGTAAACAAACTATGACGTACCTTTTCTGTAATTCTCCTCTGATTAGTTCTCTGTTCAGGGGGCCGGGACTTTTCAGAGCAGTGCCTTTCAGTGGGGGAAATGAAAGCCTTTGAATTTAAAATGTCATATTTTCAATCCAGTGTTGTTGACATGATAAATGTTTTGAAAATAAAAACACTTGCTACTTACAGGAAAGCGGGAGCCAGGTATAGTGATGGTTCCTTCCTGTAATCCTCAGAAGTCTTGAGGCAGGAGGATTGCTGTGAGTTTTGGCCCAGCCTGGGTTACATAGTAAGGCCCTAGCCAGCATGGGCTACAAAGTGAGACCCTGTTTCAAACACCAAAACCAAAAGGGCAAGAGAGTGAAGTTCATCTGTGTGTGTATTGTTCTGTAACTGCCCACAGACAGGAATAATTCAGGAAGCTGGCCTCGGAGGAGTTTCCACTACCTGTTGGTGCCTTGATGGGGTTTCAGTTACTTCCTAGAGATCCCCTGCCCCAACTAACTTCACAAGACCTACTTTAAGTTACACTGCTTTGGAAAAAAACTTTAACCCAAAACCTCTGCTCAAATATACTTGGTGTGGAGTTTTGTGTCTCCTTTACTTGATCCCTTCTCCACAGCCTGGCACTGAGCATCTGTGTGGGGTGTGCACAGGGCTAGGTTCAAGATGAATATATTAATGTATGCGTCTGCCATGAATGCCTCACATTCTGGGGAAACAGAAGAGAGTGTCAGAGGAGAGTTGCAGGATTTTTCTTTCCTTTTTGGTCACACAAAGTGCTTTTTGTCGCTTCGTGCATGGGCTGTGATAAGACGTCATGTAGAATGCATATCGGTTCTGTGGTGTGGCTCTGCCTGGCTCGGAATACCTCATCTGTGTAGCCAGCATGTTAGAGGAGCAGAAAGAATTTCTGCTTTATCCACATATGAAAGCAATGTCTTTGTTCATAGAAAAGGGCCTTTGATCGTTTGGAAGCTCTATGAATTTCAAATGTAGTTTGGGGCCCACTGTATTGTATCCTTTAGGGGAAAATTAGTTATGCTTCTGAAAGCTTGGAACCAAATGCCTAATCTGCTGGGATAAATGATTCTTGCTTTCAAATTTATTATTATTATTATTATTATTATTATTACTATTATTAATTTATTTATTTTATGCATATGGGTGTTTTGCCTGTGTGTATGTTTGTGTACGTACCATCTGCATGCCTGGGGCGTATGCAAGCCAGAACAGAACATTGGCTCCCCTAGGACTGACAGTTGTGAGCTTCTATGTGAGTACTAGGAATTGAACCCAGGTCCTCTGGAAGATCAGCCAGTACTCTTAACCTCTGGGCCATCTCTCCAGCCCCTGATTATTATTATTTAAGAGATCTTGTGTTTGCTGTAGCTATTGTCTGTCCATGAGTTGCTTTTGGCAACATTTAGTGTGCACTGTAATCATTTTCACATTTATATTTGTAATCTCTTATTTCATACAGGATTTGAAGTAGCTTGGTAGAATTTTTCTTTAAGTGTAAATTTTAAGAAGTTGTAATATGTCATGATTAGAGAAAATATAAATAGCTTAGGAAAAAGTCAAGGCTTTGGGGAGTACTTAGGAATAAGTGCACATGTAAAAGTGCACACATGGAAAGATCCACTGAGTTACATTGTTGGTCATCACAGTGGATACTGAGCTTCCTAGCCGTCAAAGGGAAAAGAGAGAAGCCATCAGTTAATCCACTCTCTAGCTCTTAAAAAGGCTTTTTTAAAAGCATGCCCACCTCCAAGCAGAGGTACAACAGGGTTTCCCAAGAGAAAACTTGCCAGTCAGAAGAGTGGATTAAGTAAAGGACTGCCATGGAGCTTAGCACCGCGGAGTCTGTATCTTGGCCTAACTATACGCAGTGCCCATTATGCCAAAATATTTTGAATTAAGAAGCAGAGGTAGGAGCGGCAGAGTATCTGGCATCTGCTTGTGCGTGGGACATCTCCAGAGGTGTGCGGCACTGTAGTCAAGTGCCCACTGACCTTTAGCAAGTGAGAAAAAGGAAGGACAAACAAGTGGGGAAGCCAGTGTCTTTCGAATCTGAACTACTTTATGCTCTGCATAAAGTTTATTTTTTAAGGAAACAACAATGGGGTGCTTTGCGTAGTTATTTGTGTGTGTGTAGCTCTAAAGACAATTGGAGCCTGTCCTCTCCTTCCACTATGCGAGTTTTGGGAATTCAGTTTGGGTCAGCAGGTTTGGCAGCAAGTGCCTTTACCTGCCCGAGAGCCATCTTGCTGGCCTTGTTCTTTTCATTTTCCTGGGAAAATGAAAAATTTGAAAAATTTTTTTTCTTACACAGTGCTATCTCTACTATTGGTGTTACTATCTGTAACTCCCCATGAATATTATTTTCTTGGTCTTTAAGCCCCCCACCAACTTCTCAGTTTTAGGATCAGGATCACATTTAAAAATTTTTTTTTTTTTTTTTTTTTGGTTTTTTGAGACAGGGTTTCTCTGTATAACAGCTCTGGCTGTCCTAGACTCACTTTGTAGACCAGGCTGGCCTCGAACTCACAGAGATCCGCCTACCTCTGCCTCCCAAGTGCTGGGATTAAAGGCGTGCGCCACCAACGCCCGGCTCTTAAAAATTTTTAAAATTTTTTTTTTATTTTTTTTGTCTCTTCCTCTGTAACTGTTCTGGCATGAATGAAGAAGATATTCTAAAGAAATGTTTGTGCCCTACCTGCTTTGGCTGTCAGATCATTGAAATCCATGGACTTTTAAAAAACTGAAAATTTAACCTGGTGGTGGTGGCTTTTTTAATCCCAGCACTCTCGAGGCAGAGGCAGGCAGATTTCTGAGTTCGAAGCCAGCCTGGTCTACAGATTAAGTTCCAGGACAGCCAGTGCTACACACACACACACACACACACACACACACACACACACACACACACA
>CAJQZJ010000156.1:315870-366129 GCA_907164525.1 Lophiomys imhausi | reverse complement strand
ACACACACACACACACACACACACACACACACACACACACACACACACAAACACACACCCTTTTGCAGCATCTGCTGCCTTGGTTCTTGGTTCTCACCCTTCCAGGAGACACCATCTGTACCTCTATCAGCTTTCCTGATCTTAGGATTTTGAAAACCTGAATGCCTCTTAACCCAGCACAGCCAGAGAAGTATACAGACAGCAGGTATACTGGGTGATATTAGCAATTAAGATTGGAACAAAAGGACTTCTGTTTACTTCAGCCAGTGCTATCAGGACAGCCAGATATATGGTAAATTGCTGAAATTAAAGTCTGCCATACCTTAGAAATACATTGTTAACCAAGCAATCCCAGCATTTTGGAAGACAAATGTGTTCACCTAAGTTTCTGGAGAGCACACTCAAGACAGTATCCCCTGAAGCCCCCAGGAGCAACCAGCTTTGCTACCATCTAGATTTCACCTCTGAAAGACTGACTTTACAATTCTGAACTCCAGGACTACAGACATCTATTTCATATTGTGTTCAGCCATGAGCTTGGCTACTCCTTACAGCAGCTGCTGAAGACCATGAATAGGGTGGGTCTGTGCCCAGGGCTGCCTGCCACTGTGTGAACTCTGGGTCACCGTCATTTGCATTTCAGAGAATTGTCCCCAGGCCCCAGGTCCTTTGTTTCTGTATCTTACTTAACTGACTGTGCTTTATTTGGTCCCCAGCTTTGATCACGTGTATGACAAGTGGAATTGGCAGAAATTTTGTTTGAAAGTACCTGCTTGAGACAAGGTGTGGACTTGTCCTTGGGTGAAAAGAAGGGGGAGGGAGAGGGTGAGAGTGGGCTGATTCCTACACAGACTTCTCAACCCCTTTCTAAAAGACTAGTTCCGTTAATTTGAATTTGTTTTTAATATTATTTAAACATGCATAAACATAAAACAAGTGTTCACTTATGCTCACAGCTTTAACACAGTTGTCAACTCCCAACTTATTTCCAATTAAATACAAATGAAATTGCAAGTCTGGCAAAATGCCAAACAACATCAAGGGGTTAATGCCATGGACAATATTTTTGCTGAACTCTATTGGTGTTCTCAGAGTGGTTTCACACACACTGGCAAAGCCCTGCTACATTATCTTTGTTTCAGTTAAACTGTGTCTACTTTATGCAGAAATATATGTATTATTCTTGAAGGAAGCATGCCTATCACAGCAGTTAATTGCTCTATTAAGGACAGATTTCAGGCCCTAATATAACTAGTCATGTCCATTTAGATACACGAAAAACTAAAGTAAACCATAGCGGTGGTCAGTGACATACTGTGGGAGTCCAGGTCAGGGAGGTGGCAAGCCGGTGAGGGACTCTGCCTTGCTGGTAGTGTTTTGGGACCTGACTGCTTTTTTTTTCTTTTATACCCTTGAACTTGAAGTGATCTTTCTGCCTTAGCCTCATGAGTGTGACATGAACTACCATGTCCAGGCATTTCTTTAATCTGATATTTTTTTCTGTTGTACCAGTGTTTAGGGGAATATACATAACTATAGATTATTATGAAGCAAATGCTAGGGGATAGTGTATCCCCACTAAGGACACGAGGCAGACATCACCAGCCCTGAACCCTCATAGTGAGTGCTCTTCATTGTTGTACCTTCCGTTCCCTCTTCCCAAATGACTCTTGTGACAAAGACTTACTAATTTATATTTTAGAACAAAAACATTTGTCTTAGTTACTTTTCTTTTGCCATGACAAAATACCATGACCAAGGCAACTTATAAAAGAAAGCATTTAATTGGGGGTTCATGGTTTAGAGGCTTAGAGTCCAGGACCATCATGATGGGAGGCATGGCAGCAGATGGCAGGCATGGCACTGGAGCAGTAGCTGAGAGCTTACATTTGATTCACAAGCAAGAGATAGAGAGAGCTGACTGGGAATGCTGTGGGCTTTTGAAACCTCAAAGCTCACCCCCAGTGACACACCTCCTCCAACAAGGCCTTCACAAACAGTTCCACTCTCTGGAACCCAAACATTCAAATGTACCAGCCTATGGGGGCCATTCTCATTCTAACCACCACAGCCTTCCTGAATATCAGAGGTAGTAACCTCTGTCTCTTTTGAAACTTAAGAAACAGGGCCATGTCATATCATTTGTGTTCTAGGCCTTTCCATTCAACACTTAACTTTTCAAGGTCCATCTGTGTTGTTGTGTGTAGTTGTAGTTTGCTCTTCATCACAGTGGAGAATCTCTGTGTGACTGATAAAGCGGAGGTGGCTGATGGCTTCTTGTCCTGCCACCACAGAGAATGAAATGGACACAGAGAAGAGTGAGAAGTGAAGACTTTTATTAACATGGTAGTGACAGATCCAGTGGAAAAGTGGATATCTAAACACTTGGTGGCTGTCAGGATGCAACCAGGAGAGGCCATCTGGCAAGGGTCATAGCTCTAAATGTGGTGCAACCCCTGGGATGCCTGCTAAGTGGGGTGCCAGCATGCATAAGAGCTCTGAGCTCTCCAGCCTGGGGCTCCAGAGGAGAGAGAGAGAGTCCAGGCAAGTGTTACACTGTTAAATGCAGTGCAGCCCTTGGGTTATCAGCTGAGAGAGGTTGTCTGTTGGTGTGACCATTCTCAGCTCCTGCTGGTGAGGTATTACCAAGAGCTGGCCTCTGAAGGAGTCTAGGGAGAATGGGTCACCAGAGTGGGGTTGTCAGGAGCTTCCATCCAAGCACTGAGGCAGGAGCAGATCTGCCTCCTAAGGTACATCAAGTGGGCCCACTGAATACAGGAGCAAGTCTTCCTCCAGTGATGGGTGCAGCTCTGTTTCTGAGGAGCTCAGCCCTGGTCCATCATGGTGCTGGCCTAGAGCTGGACTGACAAACAGGCTGCACCTATGGGTTTATATAGATTTAGGTGGGCTCTGATTGGCTGGGGCTGGTAGACATGTGAGGTGAAAGGGGTGAGAGGTAGTTAAGTGTCAGCCTGTCAGCCCAGAAGGGAAAGCAAGGGAAAAAAATGGTTTCCTTGTTCCTTCTGGGAATGGCACCCTGTGTTCAAAGGGCATGTGAAAACACCTGTGCCCTGGGGTTTTAGAGCCCTGCTGCTGCCACCTGTGTGTGTGGTTGTGTGTCTGCTACCCCTGTCATCATTACACTGTCCTTTATCTGTCCATTCTCTCATAACCACAGACTTCTGGCTGCTTTTAGGTTTTTGACAGTCTTCTGCTATTCCTTAGTGACATGGGCCTAGGAGTGGAAAGCCGTGTCATATAGCATGCATCATACAGTTTGCAGAAACAGCTTGCCATGAAAACTTCCATTTCACTTTACATTTTCTTGATTTTGAATGACATTGAGAGCTATGTTATGTGCTTCTTTTGGACTTTCATCTACACTTTGATTTCTATTATTGTGAAGGGCTCACTCAGTTCATCTGCTAATTTTCCTGTAGAATTATCATTTTATGACTTACACAATTTGTGCTTATTATGGATATGTGTTTATCATTATGTCTGGCAACATGTTACTTATTGCAAATGCCTTCGTTGTGTGTGTGTGTGTGTGTGTGTGTGTGTGTGTGTGTGTGTGTGTTTGATGTATGGAGTGTGATGTCTGTCTTCCTCCTAGACTCTCAATCCTGTTTTTGGAGACAAGGTCTCACTGAACTCATGGGGTAGTGACATTCTAAATGTTAATTGGTCCTGTTTGCTGTCTGTTACTTAATTGACTCTGATTGGTTAAATAAATGCTAAGGCCTGAGATTGGGCAGAGACAGAGAAAGGTGGGACTTCCTGAGATCAGAACAGGAAGCCTGCACTTTAGACAGAGGATTAATGCATTCCAGCCAGCAGCAGGAAGAAGGAGGCACACACCATGGGTTACAGAAAAGAACCTCATTCCACATGGCCAGGAACATCGGCATATCGTGGAGAATGGCAGTCAAAGGGGATGTATGTATATATGGGGTCATATTTGGGTAATAGAATTAAGAGCTAGCTTAGATGGGCCAGGATTGCACAACGCAGGCCAAGGCTTGTTAAAATCCATGCGGTCTCTGTGTACTCATTTATAATGTCTAGATAAGAATTAATGGCTGCAGAACCAATTAACAATAATCTAAATACTGGGTAAATAATTTAATTAGCCATATATATATATTTTTTTTACACTGAACCTTCAGCTTGATGATTTGGCCTGACTGGCTGGCCATCAAGACCCAGGGATCCTCCCATCTCTGTTTCCCCAGCTTTGTGATTACAGGTGTGTGCCACCATAGCCTGGCTTTTATACAGGTGCTTTGTGTGGATTAAACTTGGATCCTTATGCTTCTGTGGCAAACACTTCATCAATTGACCCATCTCTCTAGCCTGATTCTCTTCCTATTTTAGTGGAATGTGTAAATGTAACTTTTATTCACTTGAATAGTCATCTTGGAGGCTTACTGCTTCCATCTGCTAACCTAGGCCGAGTCCTGGAAGCTTCTAGCCTTCGTACAATCTAATCTAGGCCTAGAAGGTCTTCAGCCTCTGAGACTAGCTGCTGAATAAGCTCACCTTTTCTTGTTCTTTCTGAACTCTGGCTGGCTGGTTCAACTCAGCTGTTCTGGCTCAAACTCCTCTGAGTTTGAGTGATTCAAACTGACTCCTCTCAACTTCTGTCTGAATTGCTCTGTTTGACCTCAGACTAACTCCAGCAATCTGTTCTAATCTTCTGGCTCCTTCTCATTCTCTAGCTGGTTCTCTCTTCACCTGTGTCTGGCTTGTTCTGTTTTCAACCTGTCTCTGTAAAACTCTCCCGGTAAAACTGCCTCCTCTTTCTTTCTGCACTGCTCTCTCTTAAACTGCCTCTCTTTCAAACACGGGTGCTTCCTTCTATAAACTAACTTTACATTCATTGTTTAGGATTAAGGTGTGTACAAGGGTGTGTCTGTATTCCAGCCAGAGGGATTAAAGGTGTGTCATTCCAGCTGGATCGCACAGACCTAGAAGGTCTTTGGATGTGATCCCCTTTGAGAACAATCATATTTCTGGGTTAAAATTCCTTTACAGAATGTTGATCAATGGAACTTCTTAATTTTAATATAGTCAAGTCTACCAGAATTTCCCCTAAGTATTCTTGTGCTAAGCGTTACAGTATTCTGTTCAACAGTTCTTTCCTGACTCCAGATAATGAGATGGTTATTTAATCTTCTAGGTTTATGTTCAGGGACTGTATGTTCAGGCTGTGAAATGTTGCCCTCTTGGAAGTGTCATAAATGCTGACAAAAGGCCCAAAGCTTCTAAATCAGAGGCAAATGGATTCATCAGTCCCCTCAGCAGCAGCTTCCTGTGCTCCTCTTGAGCCTCAGTGATCAGTCGCCCAGTGGGCCAAGCCCCAGGTGGACTGCAAGGGGGGCGGGATAGCCTGAGCCTAGGGATCTGGGATGTTTATAATGGTCTGTAAGCTTACCTGACCTTTGCCCTAAGGGAAGCATTGTCTGATATATTGGAAAGTAAGCAAACCTGTGTGCATTTCTTTGGGGAGAGACACTGATAATTCTAAGCCTGTTTGTTATATAAATGCCCCTGAATGGTCTAGAATAAAAGAACTAGAAACCTGAGACCCAGGGACAGTGATCTCCATAGAGATGTAATCTACTTGTTACTAATTTCTGTGTGATAGTTCATCGATTCATTGTTTGTCCATGCTAATACATAGGTGTCCCAGCTTCAGGAATTGGATAGGGTGGGGACTGCTGTCTGCTGAGGAACAGATACCAGATAAGTTAGAAACAGGGTCATTGCAATGGAGGTGAGAAGTGTGAAGAGACTGAATTACAGACTGCAGAGAGAACTGTCAAGGAGAAAGAGATGGAAAGAGACATGTCAGGAGCGAGTCTTTGGATCTTAAAATATTGTGTTGGGGTTGGGGGATGGCTCAGTAGGCAAAGTACTTGCTATACTAGAATGAAGACCTGAGTTCAGAACCCGCAGAGAGTCTGGGTGTGGCAGTGTCCTACATAACTCACTGCTGGGGAGGGAGACAGAAAAGTTACTCTCAGCCAGTCTAGCTGAATTGATGAGCTCCAGGTTCAGTGAGAGACCACATCTCAAAAAAATAAGATGGAGGATGGTAGAGGACCAACCCTGAACATCTGTACACTTGGTCAAGTGCACCCACACTCATTGCTTACACACACATATAACACACACACTCATACACTCTCATACACACACATATACTCTCACAAATGCATACACACACATATACTCTCACAAACACATACACACTCCCACACTCGCACATATACTCACACACACAACCACCGACCCCTATAACCCACATACACACACATACTCAATTTTGTACCCATGTACTGCATAATGGAAATTTGCAAAGAAAGCATGTTTTAACTATGCACTGAGGTAATAGGTGCTGACTCGACTATAGAAGTTATCTGTCTGTCTAAGCAATACATTGAGCACCTGAACAGATACAAGAACAAATCTAAGCAGAAAAACCCAGACCAAACAACATAGGGACACATATATATTTTTTTTCTGAATAAATAAGTTGAGGGGAATAGGACCAGTGGAGAGAGGGCACTAAATAGCTAGACAGGAATATAATATTCTGATGTTCTAGGGTGCCACTGCAGATTAGGGTGACTTCAGACAACAGTAATGTACAGGACAGCTCACAACGACAGAAGAAAGGGACATGAAGTTCTTACCACAAAGATGTTTAAGGGTGATAAGTTTACCCCACTAAACATTATGCAATACATACATGTATTAAAATATCACATGATGTAAGTACATGAATTGCTTGTTTTATCTACCTGCTAAATAAATTTAAAGAAAATAAAAATACATAACTGAATGAACAACAAAAAAGGTTTTTTTGAGACAAGCTTTCACTGTGTAGTCCTGTCTGGTCTGGAATTTGCTATGTACTCAACTTCACAGAGATCCACCTGCCTCTGCCCTCTGGGTGTTGGTTTCAAAGGCACGTGTCACCACACCTGGTCTGTATTTGAAAATCTAAAAGCATTTTATTTACTTATTTTGTAGGAGGGGGAGTGAGTGTGTGCATCTCTGAAGGTCGAAGGATAACTTTCAGGAGTTGATTTTCTCCTTCCACTGTGTGGGTTCTGGGATCAAACTCAGGTACCAGGCTTGGTGGCAAATGATTTTACTCACTGAGCCATCTCTCTAGTCCAGTTCCCCTCACCTCAACACCTTAGGCATGCCAGGAGCCATGGGCACTTTTACGCACTGAGATCTCTCACTGGCCAGTGTATATTTTTTTAATCTGTTAAATACTTACTACACCAGCGATTTTTGGATGAGAACTTAGTTACATGTGTCCCTGACCCAGTATTGTCATTTTTTGCCTTTCCAGCTGTTCTCTTACTGCTGTTGCTTCTGCTGTTTACTCTTCTCCTCCAGTCTGAACAGCACCCCTGGCAAAGTAATGCGTGATATTTTGGGAGCACAGCTACCTACCATGTGTAACAAACACAGACAAAACTGTAGAGCAAAGGTAAACTTCTGCCCTAAGCCAGCCTCCGCCAGGGTGGAGCAACAGCCACAATCAGCATTTCACATCAAAGAGGCTTTGTACTAGAATTTGTCTGTATAGGTGCCTGAAGATTGAAAATATAAAAACAGGCAGTGTAAGCCCAATATTAGAAACTCACAGAAGCACCTCCTGCCTCTGGGTGCAGAGGACAGAAGGGACAAGGTGCCGATAAAAATCCTAAAGCTCAGGGGAGGGGCTTGAAGGATGCCCACTCTTCTGTGGTCTTCTCCCCACCCCCATGTGCCTCTTTCAGAGTGTAACTGGGAGCCAGTGGTCAGAAAGCCTGAGCCATGTGGTTGCGGGGAAGTACCACTGAGTTAGACTGGAGGGTTGGGTCCAGGCTGAAGGACAGTAAATGGACAGCTTCACAGGTCCCGAGCAGCAAAGGGCTCAGATTAGAACATCCTCCAATGATGTGGAAGGTGCAGTGCTCACTTTATGGCAGATTCTAGGGACTGTGGCCACTAGGTTGCTTTGGAGCAGATGGTCAGGGAAGGGTTCCCTGGGTATCTTATTCTTTGCAAAGTCAAATTGAAAAACTTTTTGATGTGTATGCAGATTTGAGGTCACAGGTGGTCACAATATCTGAGGCCTGTTTTTTAGCCCTTCTTCCTGTTTCCTGGGTAAGAACAACATGGAGGGGAAAGGACATAGACAAGAGCAGCAGTGAGGGAGAAAAGGCAGAGCAGGGCCCGCTGACGGGATAGCCCAAAGGCTGTGGATACAAGAATCTGGAATTCAGGGGTGTAAGCTGGAGCAACGATAGTTGTTTAAATATGATGGTAAATGCCCCCATTGAGAGCCTGCTAGGGAGAGGTAGATAAAGGGAGGTTGAAATGAGATGCTGAAGGGTACTGTTAGTCCCTAGGAAATCCTAGACAAATCGCTGAGGTTGCCTATTAACATATCAAAGGGGCCAACCACCAGGTTCTCCCAGCACTGCAAGTACCTGTGACAGAATTCTAGCTCCTCTCCAGCACTTCTTACCCCACCCCCTGCCCTAAACTCCTCCTGGTCCTGAGCTTCCCTTCCCTTCCCCCAGCTTCTCTTTTCCCCTATACAACCCAACCATTTTGGCTATGTGCTTTCTTGGTTGTTCTTCTAGTCCCCTCTCTTGTCCCTATTTCTCCTCTTCCTCTTTCTCCTCCTCCTACCCCTCATGGCTGGGTCTATTCTGCTGGTCATGCTCAGTCTGAACTCTTCCAGATGCCCCTGGCTGTTCTCTCCCTCATATCTACAACACAAAACTTCTCCCCAGCCATACCTAGGAGAGGTCTTGTTCTCATTTTCATCCAGGTGTAGACATTCTTAAAGTTAGAGGAGCCACAGAAGTACAGGAGTGGCTATCCTAACAAGAATCAATCTCTCTCTCTCTCTCTCTCTCTCTCTCTCTCTCTCTCTCTGTCTCTCTCTGTCTCTGTCTCTCTGTCTCTCCGTCAGATTTGTGTAAATGTGAATGGGGACCATGCAATCTGTCCATCTCACTTCCCTGCAGAGCTGGAGGAGGAGGCCTCCTTGACCTCAGTTTTGCAGGTTTGTTGGATCTCATTTAGGCAATCCAAATGTGCATGCTCATAGCACTCCATTAGGTCACCTGGGAATTGCATGATTGGGATTTCTATCCTTGTATCCTCATGATAGCTGTGATAAGTGCCTTAGAGAACCAAATGACAGGGTTTTCTGACTGCCATTTCAACGTGAGGAAGAAAAGGAGAAATGTTGGAAGGCTTTAATAAAATCTGTTTTGAGAGCAGATGAATGGTCTTTTCTCATTTCAGACATTCAACAGAAACACTGGTGTGACTCTAGGAAAAGTCCATGTGGCTGTTGTTTTCAGAAAAGTTACATCATTTTTATTGTTTCGTCCTGAAGGATGCATCTTCCTGTTTTTAAAAAGAAATAAGAGAAATTCACGCTTTTCACTTAGCTTCTCTGCTGAGCCATTTTGTTGTCGTTTTTCATTTGTAATCATAGTCCCCCTGTATCACCTCTGTAATGTTATGTCTCATGTGATTCTTGTAAAGTGATTCAAATTCTGAAGTCACCAATGTTATCGTTTCCACTTATTTAAAACTATAAACACAAGTTGGCATCCTTCAGTTAATTTCCACAGTTTCCCTTTTCTGTTCTTTGTGGTGTGCGACTGTATAATGAGATAGTCTGGTTTGTGTTTATTTATTTTTTTTAGCCTCTGTAACATCATACAAGACAAAAGGTTCAATGAATAGTTGAAAATATAGTTATCTCCCGCCCTAAGTCTTCAACTTTTTAAGAAATGTAGACATCCCCAAACCTGAATTTATGTGACAAATACTTATGAAGGGTGACTTCTGCATCAACACTCTTATTTTTTAACCAAAGAACTCATTGATGATACTTTGAATAAGCCAGTTTCTAAAATAAGTTAAAACATACCTCGAAGGGTGGGAAACAGCTTGGCATGGAACTTTCCACTGCTCTGAAGTGCTAGGTGAGGTCATGGATGTTTTCACAGGAAGTTAAGAACATAGTGTCTGTTTCTGCCATTTTCCCTTATCAGAATCTCAGAATAGACCAACAGTAAGTTTTATTGTTGCTGTTTTTTCAGCCCAGTGTCAATGACATCTCATTTGTTTTTAATCTTTTTAGCCTTGAGCTAAAATGACCTGGTACAAACAAATGAACAAAGGAGGCCTGGTGGCTGCCAGGTCCTGGGAGATTTTGTAAGGGCACAACCTGAGGGAGACTCTCTGGGAATTTGGGGGCAGTTGGCTGCTGGGAGTAGAGGAACATGGAGAAGAGGCAGGGAGGGGTGGGAGGGCTCAGAGTCTGACTTTTATTTTGTGGAATCTCATGTTGAGGGGTCGCTCCACATCCTTCTACCCAGCAGTAAGATCTCCAAAACTTGACACTCCACCATATTCACAGTGTCTATTGCCTTTGCAGTCTACGTGTCATAGGCTTTCTAATGTTTCTTTTAAGCTGAAGGACATTTGGTTTTGTATTATCTTCATTTAAATTGGCACATAGTCATTGCAGACAATACCAGGCTTCCTAAGGACATTTGCATCTAAGTCAGAGATATGAATTAGCTTCTAAATTTAGCAGGTATGGGTGCCCAGGGGCTGAGTGTGTGTGTATGGGGGCTTTTATGAAATCCTGGGAATGCCCTTGTGGCTAGAATGGAGATCCAGTTGATTGAGGGTGGCCTGAAGTACTCCTTCTTCCTTTCCTCTCTCCCTCTCTACCTTCCTGTTTTATTTGTATTCTCATTTCCTAGTTGTTTCAAATCTCTAAAAATGATAGGTGTGAAATTAGCAATTCTTCTCTTCTGAGAGGCCAGTGTGTGGGGAAAGCCTCAAGGAGCTCATTGGACACCAAGCTCTGTGGGGGAGAGAGGGCAGCCTGCACAGCTTCTCAGACCTTAGTGCAGATTCTGAAGTTGATGCCCAGGAGAAGAGGAGTTGATCATATATGTGGCCATTTCTACTGCCCTTGTTGGAAGGCTTACTGAACCCTGATGGGAGAAACTAGAGTGAGGGATTCTGGGTACCCACGCTGCCTATGCAGGTTCTAATCTGCAAGGGGTAGATTCATTCAGCTCCTCCTCCAGCAAGGTTCACAATCTACAAGTTCCTGACTTTGGCCATTCCTTTTAAACCTAAGTTTATATTCTTTGTTGCTTTGTTGAATATGAAGGACACATCTTATTGTTAAAGAACAGTCAGGGAGACCCAAGCCCTTCTCTTGTGACTTCCTGTTTAGGGTTTTCTTTTATAAGCAGGATTGTTTTGAACTTTTGTGGTGTTACATCCTAACATGTTTCTTATAAAGTGCCCCAGAAGAAAGTCGTAAATTACCACTTTTATTTTACTTATTTTGAACTGTGACCAATGAATCATCATGCTTTCTGTTTTTTCTTATCTTTGACATTTCTGATTGAATGATGAGAAATTCGTTTTTACTTTCTTCACTTTTTTAGTGGATTGCAGGCCAGAAGATTGTATGCTTAGAGACAGTATGGCCAATACCATGCATTTCAGAGACATCTAGCCTGTAAGAGCCAGTCCCAAACACCTATCCCACGTATCCTACTCTGCTTCCTGTGTCTATGAAGAATACAGCCATTTATGAAAGTTTTCTAAGTTTTGGGTAGCATATCAAGAATTAAAGTTTATTCAGCTCATGGTTCTGGGGGCTACTTTCAAAAGGCCACATCTGGTGAGGTCCTTCTTGCTGGTGATAATTCTCTGCAGAGTCTCAAGGCTGCCTAAGGCATCATAGAGTCACGGAACCAATTGGGGAATGACAACTCTCACGGGGGCGGGGTCTCAGAAGCTCATGGTAGGAACTTGAGGACTTCAGGTGGGGACCTGCCAGAGGAACTTAGGGATGAGATGATGGTTAACTAACCTGAGAATATATTCATGGGAAGGGAAAAAGGAAATGGGAAATGGGAAATAGATACTAGAATTGTTTGGGAGGTAGACTGGACAGGTGTGTGTGTGTGTGTTGAGGGCTATGGTTGGCATACCTTTTACCTATTTATTAATAATTCAAAACACTTTCCAACCCACCAACCCGAGGCACATCAGAAGGATACTTGTCAGGTGCAGGTCCTTGGGGCAATTAATCAGCAGTCCATTCAAGTCAGCACACACAGGGGACACAGCAATCACCAGCAGCTGCTGTGGTCACCCAGCTCTGGCATCTCAATGGCCATTGCCTCACCCTGCTTGGGGTCACCCTCTTCTGTCCGTTCGAGACTGCCAAACCTACACGGGGAAGGTGCCACACTCTGCTGATGGCTGTGGCCCTGCCTCCCCACTTAGGGTCTTGGTCCCTTCAGACCCTCCAGTTTTTCCGAACCTCCTCTGGACAGGTCCTGTGCCAGAGACTCTTCTGCCCACCCGAGCTTGCTGCCTCAGGGCAGGTGCTTCACCACATGGCCAAGGAGCTGGTCATTGCTGAACACTCACTTGAGGCCATGGTCTCTTTCTTCCATTTGAGTTTGCTGAGCCATCACAGGGCATGTGCTGCCCCCTGCTTGGGGTCTCAGACTCTTCCAGCACAGGGCCTTGGAGCCATGGCTTTCAGGACACCCAGTGAACCTTCACTTGGACTCCGCCCAACACAGGCCGCAAGTCTCAGCAGCCATACCCTTTGTCTAGTGTCCTAGTGTCTTTCAAAGTGAAGCAGTGATGAGCAGTGGCGAAAAGCAATGCCAAGCAGAAAAGGCCTCTGGGGTTTCCAGGCCTTCCTTTTTACACACTCTCTAAATATGCACCAGGAAATTTTCTCATTGGCCAACCTTGTGCCCACCTCCCGAGGAGATAGAGTCCTGTGTGCGCCCAGGTCCTCCCCACAGGTGCCAGACCTCAGGCTGATTTGCAAACCCCTTTTGAGTCTGTTCAGTGATAGATTAAGCACTCCCTCAACTCTTACATATTCATTCAACATAACCGTGTTTCCAAAGTAATTTCTCAAGAAAATGCCTCCACCAGATTGGTCTGTGGCCAGGTGCTTCGGTATTCTCTTGACTGATGATTGATATTGAAAGGGTCAACCCACTGTGAGTGATTCTACACATAGTGAGTTGGTCATGGGGTGTATGTATAAGAAAATAAATGAAGCAAGCCAGGAGAAGGAATTCAGTAACTAGCATTCCTCTATGGCCTCAGCTTCAGTTCCTGCCTTGACTTTTCTTTATGGTAGACTATAAAATATTAGCTGAAATAAACTCTTACTTTCCCAAGTTGCTTTTGATCATTTTGTTTAATCACAGCCATAGAAAGGGTAGTTGATTTCCCAGGCATGGGAGATGACAGTGCCTGTTCCACGTTTAGTAATGTCAGGGCTTCTATCTTTGCTGGCTGCTGCAGCCTCAAGACAATTCATGCTCAGTATGGGGAAAAGGAGCGAAGAGAGATGCTTGATGCTAAGAAATGAAAAGCTTTCCAGAAATTTATATCCCAGTTGACTTACATTTAGGCCTGATTAGCTACAAGACATAAGACTGCTTGTAGCTGGGAGGGGGGGGCTAGGGAAACATGAAATGTTTCAGCATAGGGGTGTGTTGCCTGCGGCTGGAACAAAAGCTGTTCACAAAGGAGGAGAGTCATCTTCAAGTGGGCAGTGGACAGAGTTGGCTTTAGTTGGGCGAGAAGGGAGTGGGAATAATCTGTGTCTGGTCTCTTTGGGAGGCAGTTTTGACAGATATGGATTGGAGAAGCTGGCAGCCAGTAGAATGTGGGGAAATAATAGGAAGTAACCTTACAGAGAGTGAAAGGCTTGGGTTGTGTCAGGCTGGTCTGATGGGATGCCTGTGAGCCTGCCGTGATCCATAGAGACATGAGGTGAGGGAGGGCTGTACGGTATGCAAAGTGGCAAAAGGACATGGTGGATACAGGAGCCTTCCAGAGCAGATAGGTTAAAGAGCATATATGCACAGGGTGATAATCTGGGAAATATTACCTTGAAACGCTCCCCCCACCCTGCAGTGTTGTGTTTTCCACTCTGGGGACTCTTGCAAGACACCACACAGATCCTGTTCTCTTCGGAGGAGTTCCACATTCGTGCCAGTTGCTTTCATGTCAACCTGACAGTAACCAGAGTTCTTGGAAGAGGGAACATCAGTAAAGAAAATGGCTTTACCAGATTGACCTGTAGACAGGTCTGTAGGGCATTTTCTTGATTGGTAATTGATGTGGGAGGGCCAAGTCCACTGTGTGATGGTGTCCCTTCTGGTCAGATAGTTTTGGGTTCTATAAGAAAGCAAGCTGAGCAAGCCATGGAGAGAAAGCTAGTAAGCAGTGTTCCTCCACACTCTCTTCTTCAGTTCCTACCCTGACTTTCCTTCTTAATGGACTGTAAGCTGTCAGATGAAATAAACCCTTTCCTCTCCAGGTTGCTTTTGATCATGGTGTGTTTTACAGCCACAGAAAACTAAGTAGGACAGTGTGATTATCAGTTTCATATGGCCATTACAACGTAATCATCTACTTGAAATCCATCCTTCTTCCTCAGCTAGGACCGACTTCAGGTGGTCTGTTGCCATAGGGAGGGGGAGGTCCTCCTGAGGCTCTCCTACCTGAGAACTTTCCTGCCTTCTCTGTGGGGAAGGGAGCAAGAGAGAGTGGGCAGGGAAGTTTCTGCTTGTTTGGTGTGTATGTTAGAAGGCTTTGATTTCCATGGTTCTGGCAGGTGTGGGAGCTGACTCCCTCCCAGATGTGGCATTTTCTTGCTGGGCCTATTGATTTTTCTTTCTGGGTAGTGTTTGGGATGCCTTTCAAGTTTTCTGTGGTGCTAGCCCTTTTAAGGTCTCCTTAACACCTTGAGACCCACTTCTGGTCTCAGTGTTTACCTTGAGTCTCCTTTGGTGTTGAGGGCAGGAAGACTTCCTCCCTCCTCTTTCTTGGTTGGTTTTGAGCCTCTAGATCACTGTACTTTTGTGCAATAACTGTAGATAGAGATTTTTAAACTTCAGTTTCATAAGTTTTAAAACCTTGCCAATCTACTGACTTGCTTCTGAAGCTCATAGCACCTTTGGGCAGGCCAAGCAAAATGAATGTGGAAATAAAATTCACTGAACTTCATAAAGAAGAAATTTTTTTTTTCAAACAACAATAAATTAAGTTAAACATCAGCTCCAAGTACTAAAAACAAAAGACTCTGGAAGACATCTAACTGGAGTTTTCCCCCAGTACTTACTCTCAGCAACATTAAATGCCAGGAAACTGTAGGGCTCTCACAGTGTTGAGAATAAGGAGGAAGGGCCATAGTCACACACTTGAACAATATTCTTTGCTTGGTGCTCAGAGGATATTAATTTCTGGATCTCCTCTGGATCTCACTAGAAGGAGAGAACCAACTCCCAAAATTGTCATCTGACTTCTAATGAACTTAGAATCTGTCCCTGAAACAGGCCCACACCAGGCCCAAGAACAACCTTTTTCACTTTCTTAGGCAAGATCTTTAGGGATTGGATGGCCTGGAGCTCTAGTCAGCTAAGAGGGGCTGAAACCAGACTTTTTTCTACTTGTCATTTCTCATTTCTTCTGCTAGGCTGTTTACTTTAATGTCTTCTTAAGGAGCAATTCTGATTTCAGCTTTGTCCATTTTTAGTTCACTTTAAAAAAAAAGTTAAATTTCCTCCTCTTCTGATGGTTCCTTTTTCATACATAGTAGCCCTTTCTTATTTCATGTGTACACTAAATTTGTCTATATATATATTAATGAAAACTTTAAAAGGCCTCAGCCCCCATGCCCTAGCCAGCTCTTTCTTCTGAATCATCCTAGGCAGTTGTTCTCAACATCTGGGTTGTGATCCCTTTGGGGGGGGGGTGTCACAGGCCTTGCCTAAGACCATTAGAAAACACAGACATTTACATCGTGATTCATACCAATAGAAAAATTACAATTATGAAGTAGCAACAAAAGTTAATTTTATGGTTGGGGTCACCACAACACGAGGAACAATATTAAAGGGTCACAGCATTTGGAAAGTTGAGAACCACTGCTCCTAAGCTTCCGTATAGACATTTTTTTCTTACATTTGGTTTTCCTTAGATTTCTGTAGTTCCAGATTGTCATTAGATTGGAAGGTTAGGCTGAGATGTGTAGGTGGCTGGGACAGGTTTTATCTTTTTGCCTAGTTGTATTCTCTCCTGAACTTGGGTATGTGTGTGGTGATTTCCTACTGAGTCAGTGGTGACAGGCAGAAGTTTACAAAGAAAGGTTTTACAATGGGAATGCAAGACTTTGCTCTTGGGTGGGCTGCCCTCATGTTTTTCCTCTTGTCTGCTGGAATGTTTGGAAAGACCTGTGGCTTCTCTCTGATGCTGATATTACTCTAAAGCCCACTAATCATAAGGGAGCCCTCCCACACATGAGTGCAGGCTCCAGGCTCGCTCAAGCACTCTTGGAGGTCTGTTGTATGATGGATCTGTTGTCATGTAGTATGAGACACTGGTCTAAGGACTTTCCGTATGTCAAACCCCATCAACTGGGAATTGTTATCGCCACAGTTTGCTCATCAGGAACTGAAGGTGTAGAGCGCTTCGATAATTTACCCAGAGTCAGATCTCTGTTTATCAGAGGAGTGGGGATTAGAACTGAGATGCTGTAACTTAGCATTTGCTTTTGGATATAGAAGAAGTGTGGCAACAGAGAGGGAGTGGGATCATTGGCCCTCTTGCCTTTCATTTATTTATGTGTGTGTGTGTGTGTGTGTGTGTGTGTGTGTACGTGCGCGCGTGCATGCACGTTCACATGAGTTCTGGCATACATGTGCCATGGCACACATGCGCAGGTCAGAGGACGAGCTCAGTATTGACCTTCACCTTCCACCTCATTTGTGACTGTGACTCTTTTGTTCATTGTTTTGTCTGGAGCCTGGCTGCTCTGAGAACTTCCAGCTATTCTCTTGTCTCTGCCTTCCATCTCCTTGTTGGGGTGTGCTGGGTTACAGACTCTTGCTCTACTGTTCTGGCTTCTCCATGGGTTCTGGGGACCTGAACTCAAACTGTCAGGCTTTAAACATGGAGCTATCTCCTCAGCCCCCATATAATTTTTCAAAATGATCCCCATATTGTGCTTCAGGGATCACTCCTGTTCTTTTGATGTTTACATAATTTAGGCTTGGAATTTCCCTGTACTCACTTTGATCTTGGGAGCAGTTTTCTGCCACAATATATATTGGTGATAATTTTCTCCCCTCTCTGATCCCATCTGCTCTCCATCTTCTAGGAACCTCTTACCATTTATGGACTGCTATTGGCACCTTTCCTGGTTTTTCAAGCCCTGTTATGGGTGTGTCCGCTGCCTCTCTACATATTTAGACATTTATTTAAGACACCTAGTCGTGTTGAGAAGTAGGCAAGCTGTGTGCCATCTTGGCTCAGTTGTGCTATGTTTACTGCCTGCACTTCATTTACGCATGGCAGGGTTGCTTGCTTTCTCTTGTCATGGTGACTGAGCTCAAAGTGAGTATCATGACTTGCTGTCCACAGCACAGCATAACAGCCTCTGAGATTTTCTGTTCTTTCTCAGTAAAGATTATGAAACTCCTTACTGTGCTGCTCTCAGTCTGCTGATGAGAGATGACCTGATCCGGAGTGTCAGGCAAGAGTCTCGTTTCTTTCTGTTGAGATGGAAGACTCTGACAAACATAGCTTGGTTTATTTATTTTCTTCTACAGCAGTGGTTCTCAATCTCCTGCATGTCAGATATTTACATTATGATTCATAACTAACAAACTTACAGTTGTAAAGTAGCAATGAAATAATGTTATGCTTGCCGGGGGGGGGTCACTCCAATAATGAAGAACTGTATTAAAGGGTCACAGTATTAGGAAGGTAGAGAACCACTGGTACAGAGAAATAAATCAGAATTAATATACTTTATGTAAATGTTAAATACATTGAGTGCAGGATTGTGGTGAGAGATAGGCAAGCATGTTTATTGAGACAGTACATGCACACAAAATCTATAATTATATATTTTGATGTATTTTAATGAGTGGTATGTCCATGTAATCAGTTCAAGGTACAGGTATTAGGGGCTGGGGACATGATGCAGTTGGTAGATTGCTTGTTTTGCAAGCAGGAAGCCCGGAGTTTGGACCCCCAGCACCCACACCAAAGCTCAGCATGGTGGCATATGCCTATAATCTCAGTACTGGGGAGGTGAAAACAGAATGGTCACTGGAGCTTGCTAGCAGTTAGGGTAGCTAAATCACTGAAGTCGAGGTTTAGTGATAATGAAGAAATAATGAGAAAGTGATTGGAGAAAACACTTCTCCCTGGCCTCTGACTGCCTCATGCGTGTGTACCTGTACATGAACACATACACCACATGCATATACATACAAAGATGCAGATCCTGTCGGCACCAAGAAGGCTCACTTAATGCCATACCTTAATAATGCTGATCTCTACCACAAAATTTATTTTTTAGTATATTCTATTAAACAGACTATGTGTTTTCAGTGTTTTGCCTGCATATATGTATGTGTATTATGTGCAAACTTGGTGCCCTAAGAGACTAGAAGTGGGTTTTAGATCCCCTTGTAGGTTCTGGGAATCAAACCTAGGTCTTTTGCAAGAGCAGCAGGAGCACTTACCTCTAAGCCATCGCTCCAGTTCTGTAACTTTAGTGTACTCTACTGCTTACTTGCATGACTAGAATAACGTAGCATGTTCTCCTTTATTTTTGGGCCTTGTATCGTTAGATTCACAGAGCATAAGAACCACAGTCTTAGAGTTCCTATTGTGATAAAACACCATGGCCAAAAGCAACTTTGGTGAGGAAAGTTTATTTCAGCTTACAGTTCCACACCATAGTCCATCACTGAGGGAAGTCAGGCAGGAACCTGACACCAGGGGTTGAGTCAGAGACCATGAAGGGGTGCTGCTTATACTGGCTTGCACCTCATTTCTGCTTTGGATTGCTTTCTTATGGCACCGTGGACTCTTGTGGGCCCTCTTGTATCAACCACCAATCAAGAGAATGCCTTAAGGGCATTTTCTTGTTGAGATCCCTTCTTTCCAAACGACCCTAGCTTGCATCAAGTTGACATAAAAGCTAGCTAGCAAAATTGACACTTATCAACACAATGCACAAACATATCATTTATTAAGCCATAACCTCTCTTTTTTTTGATTGTCCCCCAAATCTTTAATTTCAATATCACAGTATAAAACATTCCAAGTGTTAAAACTTCCGAAGTCTTTAAAGATTCAGTTGTCTTTAAAATATCAAAGGCTCTTTACTGAGGGCTCCTGTAAAATATAAGTTAAACACTGTCTTACTCTAAAAGGGAAAACAAGGCCGCAGTCACAATCAAATCAAAGCCTAACCAAAGTTGATATGTTAGAAGTTTGGCGCTTGATGTCTGGGACCCGCTCATGGCTCTGAAGGGTCCGGTAGCTGTCTGTTCTCATCAGGCCTGCCCTTCAAATCCCTGTCCCTCAGGCTGAGGCTGGCTTCCTTCTGTAGCTGCTGCTGTCCTTGAAGGTTGTCCCATACTATTGGCATCTCCAAAATGTTGGGGCCTCCCACTGCAACTGAGGCTTCACCTTCACAAATGGCCTCTCTTCAAGGACTACAGCCATGCCACACAGCAGT
This sequence comes from Lophiomys imhausi, assembly GCA_907164525.1. Taxonomy (NCBI): domain Eukaryota; kingdom Metazoa; phylum Chordata; class Mammalia; order Rodentia; family Muridae; genus Lophiomys; species Lophiomys imhausi. Next base: position 346,472 of record CAJQZJ010000156.1, on the reverse strand, counting down.
GCCAAGCCTCAGATTCTTTCCATAACCCCTTAATACATTCAAAACCAATACCACCTGGGTGGCTCTCACACTACCAGGTCCACCTGTCAGCATGAGATGAGCTTCTCCCTACTCTGGACGGCTGATTCTGAGGCAATGCATCTCCGAGGATTTTGACTCATCGCTGGTGGTTTCTTCTTAATCAAAACTTAGTCTTCAACCCCAGCCGCCCATTATCAATTGTTCCGGTAGAGCAAAAGTTTTACTCAGTGGTTCTGGTCTCTTGTTCATCACAGCTGACTCTTCAGCACCAAGTGACAGACACCACAGATTCTTGATTCAAAATCTTGAATGTCCCTGAGTCTTGAAGGCCCTCTCTACCTTCCATCTGAAATGTCACAAGCCAGGTGTCCATTGTCTGCATCTCTCTCACCTTTTCTCTCTTCCAGCCTCTCACATAGAGCAGTATACTGGGCTCAGAGCAGTCACCAGCTTTCTAGCCCAAAGTTCAAAGGCAATCCTTCCAAAAACACATGATCATGTATTTTACATTAATACCTTATGACTTGGAACCAATGTCTGGCTTAGTTAGGGCCTCTATTTCTGTGATAAAGCACCTTGCTCAAAAGCAGCTTGGGAAGGAAGGAGTTTATTTCAGCTAACAGTTCCATGTTACAACCCAACACCGAGGAAAATAAGGCAGGAACTCAAACAGGGGAGGAACTTGGAGGCAGGACAGAGGCCATGGAGGGGTGCTGCTTACTGGCTTGCTCCTCATGACCTGCTCAGGTTGCTTTCTTATAACATCTAGGACCACCAGCCCAGGGGTGGCACTAACCAAATGAGCTGGGCCTTCCCATATCAATCAACAAAGAAAATGAGCCACAGGCTTGCCTTCAGGCCAATGCTATGAAGGCTTCAGGTGCCAAATACATATGGACTGGACATTGGGAATGTATGCTAAGCCATATAACTCTCATAATTGTGGCCTATTTATTTCTGTTGTTTTGTATTCTATTTATTGGTATAAGAGAAAGAACCATTTGTTGGACTGAAAGGGGGAGCTGTTCGGGGGAAAAGATATACCTTAAAGTAAAAAAAAAAAAGGGTAGAGGATGAGGGGTTGAGGGGGAAGAGGGTGGAAGGGTGGGACCGGAGGGGGGAGTAGGGAGGGGATTGTGATTGAGATGTAACTTGAAGAAATAAAAAATAAATTATAAAAAAAATCCCTTCTTCCCACATGACCCTAGCTTGTGTCAAGTTGACATAAAAGCCAGCCATCAGAGAAATGCAACTCAAGATGACTCTGAGATTCTATCTCACACCTCTCAGAATGGCTAAGATCAAAAGCTCAAATGACAGCACATGCTGGTGAGGTTGTGGAGAAAGGGAAACACTCTTCCATTGCTGGTGGGAGTGCAAGTTTGTACAACCACTATGGAGGTCAGTCTGGTGATATCTTAGAAAACTTGGAATAGCTCTACCTCAAGACCCAGCCATACCACTTCTGGGTATACATCTAAATGACTCTTCACCGAATCACAAGGAAATTGCCTCATCTATGTTCATAGCAGCCTTATTTGTAATAGCTAGAAACTGGAAACAATCCAGATGTCCCTCAACTGAGGAATGGAAAAAAAAAAAAAACAGTGGTACCTATACAATGGAATACTACTCAGCTACCAGAAACAAGGAAATTATGCAATTTGCAGCCACATGAATGGAACTAGAAAAGCTCATCCTGAGTGAGCTAACCCAGACTCAGAAGGATGCATATGGCATCTATTATAATTGGATTTTAGCCATATAGTACAAGATAACTATCCTACAACCAACGCACCAAAAGGATCAGGAACATAGGCTTTGTTACGTGTTAGTGGAACACTTTGCCCTCGTGGTTCTGCCTTGTAGGCCCCCAGTACATGAGGAAGCTCTTAGCTCTCATATGACTGCTGAACTGGGGGAAGGGGGACTGATACGTAGGGACACCCCACTCTGGAGGAGTAGGATAGGAGGGAGTGGGGAGAAAGTAGGAGGGTAGGACTGGGAAAGGTAGAAAGAGGGCACTGTGATAGAGATGTATCTTGAAGTAATAAACATAAAAAAAGCTAGCCAGCACATTGAGCACCGCAGATTAGATGCTTGCCTGCCATTGGCTGTTGTTGCCTAAGGCAGTGTGTCTTACTTCCTACATTGTGTTGTGATGGAGACAGTCACTATCCTTTCCCTTGTTCACTGTTACAAAGGACATTTGTGTTGTTTCTGGTTTTTATCTATTTTGAACAATGCTGCTTTTGCGCGAACTTCACTGTATACATGTAGAAATTTCTACCTGATGAATACCTGAGAGGGGATTGCTGAGCCATAGGGTGTAGTGATTTCTATATTCCTCTTAGGTGGGTGCTGCCAAACTGTTTCCCAGACCTGTTCAAGCAATGCACACTTTTGCTAGTGGCACACAAGTCTTCCAGTTGCTCCATTAATCTCAGGACACACTTGTGCTGACATTCAGGTTTTGAAATGATTTTAGCCATTCTCGTGGCAATGCAGTGACATCTCGTCATGGTGTGATTTGTATTCCATCATAATAAAGGTGGGATATCTTCATATGCTTATTGGCAATTTGGAGATTGTCTTAGTATACGTGGGCTGTTGCAGCAAAAATACCACACACCAGGTGATTTAAACAGATATCTATTTCTCAGAGTTCTGTGGACCGTGGAGTCCATAGCAAAGCCATGTGGGGTGTCTGGTCAGGGTCTGTCCTCATGGTTCACAGATGGGTCTGTGTGCGCCTTCGGTTGGAGAGAAGAGGGTTTTCCTTATAAGATATTAATCCAATTCCAAGAGGTTCTACATAATTAGAACCTAATCTTGACCTACTCATCCCACAAGACCTCACCTCCTAGTATGATCACACTGGACATTAGTGAATCTGGTATATGAATTTTGAAGAGACATACCTCTTTTCCCAGCCTCTTTACTATGCTAGCTCATTGGACAATCCTAAGCTCCAATTTTTGTCTCTTGCTGGCTGAGATAGTGTGAAAATCTCTGCCTAGATTGTTAGCCTTTATCAGTGTCCTTGTGCTGTTTCTTTTATTTTTTATTTCTTCAAGTTACATCTCCATCGCAATCCCCTCCCTACTCCCCCACCCTCCCACCCTCTTCCCCCTCAATCCACCCATCCGTCTCTTTAAGCCTTGCCTCTATACCAGGACTCATTACAAGCACCAAGAGGAAAGGGAACAGCCTGTCAGGGTCAAGTCTTTATGCTTTTCCTTTTTCCCAGAAATTTGGCCTCTTAGATCCTGGTTTCCTTGGTTACAGTGTGTTCTGCTTTTCCCTCACGAGGGAGAGAGGTGACTGCTTATTCCAGGCTGGAGCTTTCTGTTCTCATTTTCTATCCTGTGTTACAAGACAGACCCCCCCCCATGAAGGAGTGCCTGCAACTGCCCCCCACCCCCAAAGTTTCATTCCTACCATTCCTGGCACTCAGCAAACTGCTGCTCTGATGCCTCCAGGGATGGTTTTAAGATTTACAGTTTGAGAGCTCACATACAGCCTTTGCTCATCCTTCCCTGCTATTGATGAGAGGGTGAATCTTGCCATGTTTTCTGAGCTGTTGGAAGCAGTACATGGCAGGAAATGGCAGAAAGAAAAGACACCAGAGCCTGTAGAGGGGGTGAACACCCCTGGAGGGACTGGCTTGTCTCCCCAGAGCACTGCTCCTCAGAGAGTTACCTTTACATTAGACATCAAACACCATCGAGTCACCTAACGTGTCCCTTGATTGTCTAGAAGTTCCATCAGCATTTTAAAGCCCCTGGACATGTTCTTGTAAAGAAATTTTTAAAATTTTGTTTTTCACCTCCTTCTAAGTTTATTTAGCCCAGAACTTTTCTCCATCCCTCTTCCCACAGAGCTACAGTTTCAGACATGCAATTTCCAGTTTCTAAAATCCCTACGTATAAGTTTGGCCTTTTAAAATATTTTTTCAGATATTTTGATTTTATTCTTGTTTAATTTTATTTTAAGTGTAGAAGTGGCTGGAGAGATGGTTCAGTGCATACTACTCTTGCAGAGGACCCGAGTTCAGTTCCCAGCAAGCACTCCAGCTTCAGGGGACCCAATGCCCTATTCTAGACTCAGAACCTGCTCCTCCCCACCCTACCCCCATGTCTCAAAAGTAAATCCGTTTTTTTTTTTTTAAATGGAAGAGATAGGGAAGTTCAGATTTCTTTGAAAACATACACAGAGGGCGGCCAGGCTATAATATTTACCATAAACTCCTGCTGCATACAGGTGGAAACCCCCACACAAGAACTTTGGTTTTCCCAGGTACATTTCTTTTATAGCTTGTCACTGCTCTGTTGTAGTCCTTGAAAGTGGTTTTCCTTTTTCTATTTCTGGTATGAACTGTTAAGTTGGAGCTGGACAGTGGAAGGCCCGGTTGGCAGGTTTCCAGTGTTTTTCTAACGAGCCCAAGTCAGATGCATGATTTGTGGTCAGGACAGTGAGGAAGGTGGAATTCCAACACTGTCCCCAACAGGTTTCTACATGTGGTACCTGTCTCATTATCTCTTGGATCACCCTGCCCATCAGTTCTTTTCCAAGGGTCCTTCCCCTATGATCCACTTGACTGATCATTCTGAAATTCAGATCTGTTCCTACACTCACCTGCTTAAACTACTCACTGCTCATGGTTAGGAGTGGCACTTGACCTGCCCAGCTGTGTGACCCTCCCCCCACCCTGTGTCATCCGCCTGCCTGTGTGACCTGCCTGAGTGACCTGCCTGCCCAGCCATCTGACCCTTCCATTTGCATGGTCATCTTGTAAAAATGCTGCCTCCTTACTAGATATGTTAACATCATGGCTTTGTCGATGCTTCCCTCTGTCAGAAATGCCACTTCCTCCCTAGTGAAGTACATATAGCCTGCTAGGCTGTCTTCTGGAACTTTCTGGGCACCTCATTATATCACCTGCTTCATTCCATCTGGTTTCTAGTGGCAGGCTCTGCATCTCTCTGCCATGGAAGTGTGTTGTTTGCCTTGATAATGGTGTCTCCAGCATACTATATTGTTACTTTTTGATGGACTACCTAACTTTGGCAATTAGATAAATCATGTTGTATCAGTTTGAAACATTAGGTTGCAGTACTGTAGTTTTGTTGATTTAGGTTGGATGATACTATATTGGCATAAAGCGGTAAGTTGAACTTCTTTTTAGTATTTTCCCCCTTCATTAATTAGCTTATTTATTTACTTTACATCCCTATAGCAGCCCCCTCCCTCCTCTCCTCCCTTCCTCTTCTCCTCAGAGAAGGGGAGCCCCCCCTTCTTTAAAATGTTTTTTCTACATTCCACAGGTTTTGGTCTGTCTGTCTGTCTATCTTCTATCATCTCTATATCTCACTAAGTAGTCCTGGCTGGCCCTGGAACTCATAGAGAATACTCTGCCTCTGCCTTCTGAGTGCTGGGATTAAAGGTGTGTCCAGCCCTGATATATAAAATTTTGTTGGGACGAGTGTGTGTGTGTGTACAGGTGTGCAAAGACGAGAGGTTCATGTCAAGTGTCTCCCGTATTCACCCTCTGTCCGTCCGTGCCTCTCACTGAGCCTGGGGCTTGCCAGTTCCGCTCACTAGCTGGCCAGCAAGCCCTGGGGCTCCTTTGCCTCCCCAGCGCCAATGTGGTGAAGCACACCTGTAAACGCCAAGCAAAGCAGGACTATGGCACTGGGGATTCAGAGTCAGGTCCTTGTGTTTGTGCATGTTTTCACTAACTGAGCCATCTCCCTAGTCCCCCAAATAATTGTTCTGGGACAGAATTCTAAACTTTTGTCCCTATACATTCACTTTTACTGTTGATTCCTACTCTATTGTGCTATACAGAAAAAACAACCAAACAAAACCCAAAGCCACATACCCATTTTCTTTATGATATTGATTATGACCTGGGGATAGTCATTTTTTTGTCATGCTCTCTATACTCCTGAAGAATACACATTTTTAATTTGTTGGCTAAAAAACATATATATGTATATACATATATACACAATATATATATATACATATATACACAATATATATGTATATACATATATACACATAATTAATACACATACATATATACACAGATATACACATAATCAATGTTAATTTGACTATTCAATCCATCATATACATGATATGTGTGTGTGTATTTATACATATAAATTATGCTGTTGGTTGATGCAGTATCATTATGACTGAGTTTTGTGGATTGCTCCTTTTATTGTCAGTCTGAGATCCCAGTCAGTACTTTGCCCAGGGAAATATTTCCTGTCTGATATTATATAAAAGCTTTATTTTTGTTAGTAATTTCCTAATACATAAATATATATTTAGTTAATATATGTTATATAATAATATAATATATTTACAGGTTTTGCTTAAGATTTGACTAAAAAAATTTTTTTTTGTAGCTGGGTTTTAAAAACACATTCATTTGAGCTGGTTTGCATGTAGCTCAGTGGTGAAACAGTTGTCTGGTATATTTGCATGGTATGCACAAAGCCCTAGGTTTGATTCCCAGGACCACCAACCAAGCAACAAAATCCATTCTATTACTTGATCCTTTAATGTAGTTATCTTAATCCACACTCATGATTATTGTTGCTCTACTGAGACTTAATGTAACTATCTTATGCTGTGGCTTCTATTGGCCATACCTTAGCTTCCGTCTGAACACCTTTTCTTAATTTCCCTTGGCTTAAAATACATTAGATCTTCACGCATGGGTTGGTAAGGACACTGTATTACAGCACACACAGCACTATTTCATAATACATAAAAGCAGTTTTATGGCTTTGTGCTTTTATAGTTAACTATTAATTATAGAATGAGGTGCTTCTTAGACATCATTTTGCCATTGTCGAAGTTACGGCCATGTCTCACCTGCTGAATGCAGGGCTGTGGGATGCTCGGCATACCCACAGTACTGTCCTGTTCTTACCTTATGATCATTCAGGGTTTGGGGGTTTGTATGAGCACAGACATTAGATTTTGTTTGTTTTCAGTGAGTACTTTATAATAGAGCTTACCCACTTCTATCCTCATCTTTTTCTTGTATGCCACATTTTCCCTCTTTCTCTGTTTTTATTTCCTTGAAATAGCATTTTAGCATTATTTTTCAATAGTGACCCTGGAGACCTGGATGTCTTTATTTTGTTCTCATTTTAAGGAGACCCTGAAGTTCTAGGCTTCCATTGTTCCGAGCTCTTGAAGCCTGTCCTTCTGCACCTGCTGTTGCTGAGGAGAGGCCTGTGTCCACTTACTGCTGTATTGCTTGTCTGTAGCCCTGTCAGTCCCACCCCACGATAGTCCTGGACATTTTATTTTTGAGATCCTTTTTTGTTTTGTTTTGTTTTTCAAGTCAGAGTTTCTCTGGTATCCCTGATTGCCCTGGATTCACTCTGTAGACCAGGCTGGCCTTGAAGGTCCACCTGCCTCTGCCTCTCCAGTGCTGGGATTAAAGGCGTGCGCCACCGCTGTACGACCAAAAAACCTATTCTTACTTCTGCTCTGGCTATGCCCAGTCTGCAGTTTACCCCTGTCCCTGGTTAGGTTTTTGTTGTTGTCATATTGATACAAGCCAGGGTCACCTGGGAAGAGGGAACCTCTACTGAGAAAATGTCTCCATCAGATTGGCCTGTAGGTGAGTCTTATGGGCAATTTCTTGAGTAATGATTGATGTGTGCCTACTTTGGGCAGTGCCACCCCCTGGTCCTGAGTCGTTTAAGAAAGCATGCCATGAGCAGGCTAGTAAGTAGCATTCTTCCATGATGTCTGCTTCAGTTCCTGCCCTGGCCTCTTGGATGACCGACTGTAAGATGAACTGCACTCAGCCGTGTTTTCCTCAATTGTGTTTGGTCATGGTATCCCATCAATGGAAGCCCAAGTGATACAATCTCATTTACTGAGATTTTTATGGCCAGACTTTTGTTATTATTTCTAAGATTCTAATTTTTTAAAACAGGACTCTAAAGTTTTGTCATTTTGTGTGATCATTTGTTTTTGTTAATTGAAAATTTCCCTCAGTTAACAATCTTTTGCCATGGCCTAAACATACGCACCACACGAGGCCTTTGTCCCTTTGTTTCACAGTGCTCCTTTTGGTGGCAATGAACTCATGCTGTTTTGTATAATCCTCCTGGCTCTCTTCCTTGGTGTTATACTTATTTAGAATTTAGATCTATGGTAAATAATGTTGGGAATATGTCCTTTGCCCTGTGGAACCCCTTTGTATTCTAGCTGGCTGTCAGTTGTGTTTTCTTCCACCTGGGTTCCCAAGCCCCTCACACACACTGTGGGTACCTGATCTAATAAACAGAGGTGGCAGGTGAAGACTGTCAGGCACGACAGACAGCATCGTTTACTGGTTTGTATCTGAATTCCTTTCTCAGCCCCCTTTTCTTTCCTGTTCCCACACCTTAGTCAGAACTTGAGTCCACACTCTCACTCTGGGCGTTCTTTTAGATCTCTTTTCATTCAGTGGATTCACAGCTGCTATGTTTTCCCCTGTGTGCAGACAAGATGCCCAGCAGGTCTGGTCTTATTTATGCTCACCATACTGTGTTTGAGTTCTTTTTCACCACCAGAAAGAGATTTATCTGATTCTAATCAATGCTTTTTCTTTTTTTGTTTTTTGTATTTAAGGTGTCATTTTTGTTTATAGGGGATGCATTAAACTGGAATTAATAGAGTCACCTTGACTAGGAGTGAGACTTGCTTGAGTATCACTGTTTAGAGTCCAGTGTATTTCTTTACAGTAAGGGTAGGTGACGGACCTATAGGGTCTTACCCATCTTTAGAATCTCTTTATCCCAGGTGTATTTGTCATGGTACTCAGCACACAGCAGGTGTTGAGCACACAGTGCTGCTCGGCGGGGAAGTATTGTGATTGGTTGTATTAGTTACGTTTCTGTTGCTGGGATAGAACACCATGGCCAAGGCAATTTATAGAAGGAATAGTTTATTTTGGCTTATGATTCTGGAGGGTGAGTCCACCACAGTGGGGGAGGAATGGCAGCAGGTGGTTGGAGCAGGAAACTGAGAGATCATATATTCCATTGCAAACATGGAACAGAGAAAGCAATCTGAAGGTAGTTCAAGGCTATGAACTCTCAAAGCCCACTCCAGTGACATTATACTTCCTCCAGCAAGGTTGCACCACCCCACCAAGCAGCAGCACCAACTGGGAACCAAGTCTTCATATATCCAAACCTATGGGGGAATTTCTCATTCAATGGTCAAGGGTGGCAGAGTTGGCGGGTGTAAGGCTATGTGCTGTGGCATGCAGGCCTGGGGCAAGGAAGAAAGTGTCCTACCTACTCCTGCCAACCTCAGGATGAGATTTCTGGGGTTTAGACATGTCTCAACCTGTTCTTGCTCTGGACCAGCTCCCCTGATTCCACAGGCCCCCTAGCTCCCAGATTTCTGTTCTCAAAAATAGAAATAACTCTTTTGTGTGAGACACCATGCTTTCTGAAAATAGAGCCAATATAATCCAACCAATGAGGATTAATTGAGGCTTCTGGTCTAACTCTCAATACTAAGTGGATCTCTAATAGATATTTAAAGATCAGGATTTGCTTGTAGGCTTCTGTAGTTCCAACAATGAAGGAAATTGTAGATAACTATGCCAGCCATCTTTTACTCTGTAGCACACCTGCCCTAAACAAGATGTGATGGTCTATCATGGTTCCTCTCCCCAATGTGGTCTTTGACTCTCCTACAAACCTAACCAAGGCCTTGATCACTGTGGATCTCAGAGAAGTAACAGAAGAGCCTGTAAGGCATGTTTATAGCTCTAAAGTATCTAAATCCCAAGTTCAGGAATCACACAGCACAGTGCACATTTTATTTTGTTGACCAAAGTAAGTGGAAGGTGGAATGGGAGACCTTATTTCTCAATAGGCAAAGCTACAAAGAATGGCAGCCATTTTTTCAGTCTTCTATGCCAGCAAGAGATAAAGCCAGAGATTGTATAACCCCTTTAGAGTCTCAGAGTATTACCTCCGAAGCTAAGAGTCCATGCTTGAGGTGATTTTGTTCGTTACTATTTGGTGTGGAGCATAGTCTCAGATGTCCCTTTGAGGGTCATATCTCATATTAATGATTGGGATAAGCCTGTCTGATCTCTCTCCTCAGCCTGAAAATTGAGAACTGTCAAGTGGCTCCTCTTGAGGAGAACTCTAGGCTCAGTGGTTTAAAACAACACTGTTTTATTGGCCTTAGTTCCTGGGGTTGTGGGTGTGGTCAGCAGATGAGGCTCTCCAGCACATTCCCTCAACTGTGGCTCAGCTGGGTGGCCGTGGTTCTGGATAATGAGTGGCCATCTGTGATAGGGGCAGTACCCATTCACTTCTCTTCCTAACAGGGCTTGTTCACAGGCAGAAGATCTCAGAAAAGTGGGTGTAAGCACACAGGTCTCTAGCTTGGATTGGCTCTGTGGGGTCAAAACAAGTCACAGGGCCAAGCCTGAGAGTGAAGCAATAGGCTCCAGACAGGATGAAGGATGCTAGATGTTAGTGTAACTTTATATAATTGTATTTCTTTCTCAGTTTACCTGGCTGCCACCGAAATAATTGAGACTCTTATATGTTTTGTTAAACAAGTTTCATAACACAAGAACTGAGCAGTTACTATTCTATTCTTAACTTATTAAAATAATCTGGCTACCTCCCAGAGTAAATCCCAGAGATACTTTCACTTTGTGACTTTCCTGCTTCAGCTGACTCTCTCCTGCTGTCTCCTGCACCTCTGCCTGTGGATGAATCCCCTACTTCTTCTATCTCCTCTTCCCCTGGAGGGCAGGAAGTCCAGCCCTATTCTCTCTCCTGCCCAGTGATTGCCTGTAAGCTGCTTTATTGTCATTCAGGGAACAATTGGGGAGCAGTGTTTATACAAGATTGAGACAGGAGATTCTCAGAACAAGGACTACAACCAGATATGGGGGATACAGAAATCAGCATTTGAATTACACAGTAACTTTATGCCTACATCTAGCCATTTTTGTAAGCCACTCTCTTTAGGAAATCCTGAGTCACATCTGTAATTTAAGTTAAACTCTGTTGTCTCCGTTTACCCCCCCCCCTTATTCCATAGTAATAGTGTGTGTGCATGGTGTGATAGTGCAAGCAGTAAGATGAAGCCATGCTTGCATATAAAGGAAGTTGCAGTCCTTTTACCAGCAGCTTACTGTGACTTTTATACTCATATTAACACTTTAAAGCCATAAATAAATCACCACGCAGGACTTTCTAAAGGAAACGATTTAACACACTTTGTTACTGAAGTCCGTTTCCCTTGCTCACAAAGCAAATCCATTGGGGCTGGAATTGCTTTTCTGAAAAGCTTTTCCAAGTGGTTGTGTTGGGCCAGGAGTTTGTAGAGTCCTCTTTGCCACGCCCTCTGGCTTGCCCTAGATTGATCTGTGGCCTCTGCCTCCTTTTCCGCTTTGTTTTTTTCCATTCTCCTTTGAACACATTCTATACAGCTCAATGAAACTCCTTTCTGTTTTGTGAGCACACTGGCGACCTCTAATTATCTGGAGACATTTCTTTTGGTAGTCACAGCGGTGTGTGTGTGTGCATGTGTTTGTGTGTGTGCATATGTGCATACATGTTCTCTACGATGAGCACCTGTCTGCAATTATGTAGAGCGGTAGAGACTGGGGATGCTGCTGCCGTCTCATAATGAACAGACAGCCCGGCAAAAGATAAGATCTGGACTCAGTATCAAACCTCCCTTTCCATTCCTACTTCTATTTTTCCTTTTTAAAAGTACTGTCACATCCTAGGAGACCTTTCCATCAGTGCTGCACACTGAAATGTTGCTGCTCCTTAAAAAGCAAGCTCAAAATGCCGGGTATTCTAGGAAACAGGTTGCCAATGCCCCGCCTTCACCACTGAGGCTGGAGATATTTTCTCAGCAGCACCGAGAGCCTGCCAAGTTGATGCATTGATAGCAATTTGCATCTGGCCCTAGTATTTGTAGGTTGTTGTTATTATTGCCCGTTTCCTACACTCAGGGCCTACCAACTCCTGTCGACTCCTGGCTGTCTTGTCTCTGCTTATATTAGAAGTACTTTGTGCTGCCTGATGAGGACTGGGTGCATGATGAGGCTTGAACAAATGAGAAATGTGCATTTTTCCATGACCTTTTATTTTTAAGCATTTGTATTTGGTGTGTGTGTGTGTGTGTGTGTGTGTGTGTGTGTGTGTGTGTGTGCCACAGTACACATGTAGAGATCTGGGAACAACCTTGTGGGGTTGGTTCTCTCCTTCCACTTCTACATGGGTTCCAGGGCTAGAACTCAGATTGTCTGGACTGCCTGGCAAGTGCCTTTACTACCCTGTTGGTCCCTGATAGTTTCTACAGAGGATGTGGTTTAAAAACAAAACAAGTACACTGACCAGAGCCAAGATAATTACAAGATTTTTTGCTTTAATATATTCAATGAAAGGAGCATAGAGAATCTTTGCACAGCAAAGGCGCCTGTGTTTGTTTTTGCAGCTGTTTAGTGAAAAAATAAGTGGTGCCGAAGGAACGAAGCTAGACGAAATATTTCTGGACATGGAAAAGGTAAGGCTACTTGAATATGTAAACAGTTAGACATGAGAGAACCTCCTACTGTAAGGAATATTACTTGGAGTAGAAATACAGAATGTTCAAATATAAGTTTGAGGTGTGCAATCAGTAAGGCAGGAAGGACAGCCGCTTCCCAGCCCAAGTCAGGCCCAGGTTGAACCACTTGCAGTCTGGACTTGCTGAGGAAGGAAGTGGGATGTGACTAACCGGTTCCCTCTAGTGGCCAAAAGTCAGAATGCATAAAAGGTGAGCCTTGGCAGCAACTCCAGGACCAAAGTAATTGTGCTCATATGTCTTGGAGAATCAACTGTTTCTGCGACAAGGCTTTTCTAATATATACCAACTGATTTATCGCTTGGCAATCTAGGCTGCTTGCTCCCATCTGTTTCGGCAGCTGCACAGCAAATACTTTTCTGCCATTGGAATCGACAGGGTAAACTTGGATGAGCTAATTTATCTTTTTGTCAGCTGTGATACAAAATGATGAGGATGTGTGTCCTGCTGGCCTCACATGCAATTCATATATGCAGATGAACTGGTTTAGAAGAGCATTGCTGGCCGTGCGCACCAATGATGAACTGTAACATGTCAATGGTGGGGATCAGAGTCAATCCTTGTCGCCCTGCCTAGAGAGCAGCGGCACCTGGGCAGGCAGAGCTGGGCTTACTGCTCAGCTTCCTCCCCTTTATCTCGAGGCCTTGGAGCAGAGCCTTATTCTAGTAATTTATATAAAGTAAAAATAAATCTCCTTTTAAAATGTGAAATCACTTCTTCATTTAAAGAAGATTTTTAATAAGTAGAATTACGTTTTAGTACAAGTGACAGAGCTCTGCATTATGTACCTGTGATATATGGCTACATCTCAAATGCAGTTGGCAGGAAATCAGTGTTGAAAGAAAGCAAGGACATCACAGTGTCCAAAGCTGGGAAAACATCAGCCAATTAAATCACTCCAAGTAGAAGGTAGAGCTTACTATGGGGGATGGAGAGATGACCCAGCAGTTGATAAGGAGCACCGCTCTTGCTGAGGAATGCAGTTCAATTCCCAGGGCCCATGTTACAGCTCCAGGGGATCCATGTACACACACCTTCTCAGACACATGCATACACATAATTAAAAATAAAAGAAATCAATGCAGGTAGAAAAAGATTGATAAGACAGAAAATAATAACATAAAGGAACCAAATGCCAAGTGATACTTTTGTTTTAGTGGAAAGGTGGAAAACTCATAAAGTACGAACTAGGACCAGGAGGGAAGAAGGGAGAAAGCACAAATGCCCATTGCAAAAGGAAGAAACCACAGCCACAGACAGTCTTAATTTTTTTTTGTTTTATTTTATGTGTGTTGTATATTTTGTATGGATATACATCTGTGCACTGTGTGTGTGCCTGGTGCCTATGGAAGTCAGAGGAGGGTGTTAGATCTATAACTGGAGTTATAGATGGTTGTGAACTGCCATGTGGGTGCTGGGAACAGAGCCCAGGCCCTCCAGAAGAGCAGCCAGTGCTCTTAACTACTGAGCCTTCTCTCCAGCCCCCACATACAGTCTGTTTAATTTACCCAATGGACCATAAACTCATGGTACCCTCAGAACCCTGTTCTGCTGTTCAGCCCCTGTGCTGGCAGGGCCTGGGAGGGCTGGTTGCACAGACCCGGGAGTCCCATGTTTAACACACAGCTTCCCCAGCGTGCTTTTTACCTCTCTGCCTGCCTCTGTTTTTCCTGAGTTTTGCCAAAGATATTTGCATAACAGTTTGTTAGTGCAGACACACCTTCATATGCATGAATCATATGTAGGATATGGTTTTGTTTTTTTGTTTTTAAACTTCATGAGTTAATTTTTTCAATTTTCCTTTTGACCACCTGTCTTTCCCAACTTGTTCAGTAGTATGTGTACAATTTCCTTATTTGTTTCGCTCCTGATTAGAGTTTTCCTTTACATACGTTTCACAATGTATCTCACCAGATTATTTTTTTAAATGTATTTACAGTGAGAATTCTGAACTCTATGGATGCTGATCTTTAATAGCGTTTTACACCCACTGTCACTTTTTGTATAGTTCATGTGCTGTGTCTGTACAGCACTGTTCAGTGTGAAATTTTTATGTGTCACAGTTTAATTATTTCTGATTGTGGGATCTCAGGTCAAATTTAGACATTTCTTCCCTTGTTAGCATTTTGAGGTGTTCTTCTTTATAAGTTAGTGCATTCATAGTTTTTAGTCCATATTTTAATCCTATATATAATGTGAATTATGAATATTACTTTGCTATCGACTGCCTAGGGTTTCTAGTGCTGCAATGAAACATCATGATCATAAAGCAAGGTGAAGAGGAAAGGATTTATTCAGCTTACACTTCCATATTGTTGTTCATGATTGAAGGAAGTCAGGACAGGAACTCCAACAGCGCAGGCACCTGGAGGCAGGAGCTGGTGAAGAGGCCATGGAGGGGTGCTGCTTAATGGCTTGCTCCTTTTCATTGTATATCTGCATAAGACTGACCACGAATAGCCACACAATACAGTCACAGCCAGTACTAGGCTGTTTTGAAATCTCCTCTGCCAATGCCATTAATCCAAAACACTTCAATTTAGCTGCAGGCAGACTTTTTGGACAAAGGCAAAAGCAGCCACATTCTTTGTCAATGTATCACAAGAATGCTCTCTAGGCTTTTACTAGGGTTCTTCCCCTCTCAAAGTTCTTGAGCTGGGCCCCCCACAGTTCAGATCATCCTCAGCACCACTGTCTTCCATGCTCCTAGTAGAATGGCCCATTAAGCTCGGCTTAAAGTATCCCACTGCTTTCCTAATCCAAAATTCCAAAGTCTACATTCCTCCAAACAAAAGCATGGTCAGGCCTACCACAGAATATCCCAGGCCCTGGTACCAACTTCTGTCTTAGGGTGTTATTGCTGTGAAGACACGCCATGACCATGTCAATTCTTATGAAGGAAAGCATTTAACTGGGGCTGGTTTACCATTCAGAGTTCAGTCCATTATCGTCATGGCAGGAATCATAGTGCTGTGCCGACAGACATCATACTGGAGAGAAGGTCCACAGGCAGCAGGAAGAGACAGAGACACTGGGCCTGGCTTGAGCATTTGAAAACCCAAAGCCCACCCCTAGGGACACTCTTCCTCCAACAAGACCAAACCCCTAGTCCCTGTCAAGTAGCACTATTCCCTAATGAGTAAGCATATCAAATCTCATCACAATAATCAAATTTTAGTTAAAACATGGTAAGTTGATGGGATGGCTTGAATAAGAATGGCCCCTATAGGCTCAGAGATTTGAATGCTAATTTGTGGGAAGGTTTATATTTTCCTAAAATTGGATTTTCCCACATAAGGAATTGGATTTTTAAATAGTCTGTGTTCTCATAAGATTTATCCCTTTTTAGGACACAGTTTTTGTATTACTCTTGTGATTGGCATCTCTTTTTTCCTTTATTTTAATTTTTTGTGGGTATTGAATAAAATGAATGAACTCTGTCTTGTGATTTTCCTGGATATTCTATTAATTTATGTTAATTAGCAACCAGTAATGCAGGAATGGCAGAAAGACAGAGTCAGCCTTACTGTGGCAGAAAAAAATCTGATATTAACATCTGGCAGGGCATGATGGTTGCGTTAAGTTATACTACTAATGATGGTAGCTGCCTTATTAATCCCAGGGTAGCTTCTATATAACTCAATATTTTATGATACTTTCTTCAAGCATGGCTATTCAAGTTTGCTCTGTAGACAAGAATAAGGCTGATGTCCAGTCTTTGTATTGAGAGTTCTCCAAGTGTCTCTTTTCATTGAGTAGAGTCATAATATATCAAATATTTCTAACTCTCATTCACATTCATATTAATACTATAAGGAAAAGGAAATTAGTGTTCTTTAATGTCACCGAGAAGAGGTGATGTCTCAGAGTCATAACAGAGAAGAGATCGCCTCTTCCTAAGATGTTGCAAACATCTGTGTTGAAATCACCACAGTATGACTGGAGAGGTGGCTCAGCAGTTAAGAGCACTGGCTGCTCTTCCAGAGGTCCTGAGTTCAATTCCCAGCACCCATATGGCAGCTCGCACCTGTCTGTAACTCTAGTCCCAGGAGATCTGACACCCTCACACAGACATACATGCAGGTAAAATACCCATGTACATAAAGAAAAGAAATTTTAAAAAGTCACCACAGAGTGTTAGAAGTTAAATTAATGGAAAATGTTTTTTTTTTTTGTTGGTTCTGTGACTTAGGTGAGTTTTAAATTCACTAACATTTCTGTTTTGTCTTATTTTAAAGAAAGTAGATATCACCAGTAAAGCTGTTGCAGAAATTCTTTCAAGAGCCACAGAGTATCTCCAGCCCAATCCAGGTAATGTCAGAACATGTCTTGAAACATTCTGCTGCGCATTCGTGGTGATGGATTCTCTTGACCTGAGCTTCTTTGCATGTCCCTGTATCCAAATAATGAAATTCATTTGTTAAAGGTGGAGTTTCCAGTGACAGTGTGGCCGTGGTGAGTCCTAGTTGTTGGGGACAACAGACACTTTGGTGAACTTTGGTGCACATGGTTAGGATGGAGAGCTGGTCTCAAGACAGGCATCCCCAGTGGACATCTTCTCTGGTGCTCCAGTATTCTCAGAAACATTTTTAAAAGCTTTCCTTAATTATCTTTTCTTAATTGACAAGAAAGTCCTCTATTCTGTTGTGAAATATCTGTGCATTAATCTCAAGGGCTCAGTGTGGCCCCAATGCTGAAGTCATGGTGTGATTGCACGATCAGTGGGAGCCACATGGAAAACGCGCTCTGCACAGGCCTCCATCCCTGGGTCCTAGGCAGCGTTTGTCCCAGGCTGATGAGAGGAGCCAGCGTCCAGCGTTCACCTGTCCTCCTCTTTTTTTTTTTTTTTTGCTGTGGGCATCCCTTTGCCCTAGGAGTCAGAGACACTCACCCACACTGAGTGAACATCTAAGTGCATGTGTCCAACCAGAGCATCCCTGGAGAACAGGGAGTATAAAGGGCTTCAAAGTCATGTAATGTAATAGCCCTAAAATTCACAGTGACGTGTGCTTTGTCCAGCCTCATCAGTGACTGGAGTAACCAGTTCGTTTCCTGATGTATCAGCCTCTAAAATTCCAGTAAGTGTCACCTCTATGTGTGAGGCTTTCTGGGTGCTAGAAGGCACAGCCATGCAGGCTCCACTCTCTAAGAGCTGACACTGGAACGGAATAGGGAGCAGTGGCCTTTGTGGGAAGTGTACCCTGAGCTGAGGCTGCTGGTTTCACGAAGAAGAGGGGTGATGCCCCAGAAGCCTCTGGCCTCATCCTGTAGTCCTTACCCCTGTGCAGACCTTTCTGACAGTGGGGAAAGGGAAACGTGTGTGTGTGTGTGGTTTTCATGACTGAATTTGTGTGGCTGGGTGATGCCTTTGGATCTGGATACCTGGAGAATAAGGGCTTCAAGGCTGAGATTGGCAAACCTGAAAAGACTGACATCGTGAGTACTGCTCAGAGTGTAGCCTGCAGCCCAGTAGGACCAGCTGACAGGCGACTGGACACACAGAACCCTGAGCTTACCCTACACCAACTGAATCAGACTGCACATTTCAACAAGATGCCTGAGTTTTACCTGCTCATATGGTCCAGCTTAAGAAGAACTTGTCTAGAATACATTGAGTATCAAAGTCCCAGATACTGCAGCCAGTGTCTCTGAGCCCTAACTTCACGTTCAGTTCATAGTCTCCATTCCCTATAGATGCTTGCCATTTTGCCAAACCAGTTGGCCCACGGCTCGTCCATTGATCACACAGTAGGAATTACTGCTGTACTTTACTGACAGACATTCCTGGGCTTTTACGAGCATCTCCAAGGCTTTCCTACATTGACACCACTGCAGAGTTTATCAGAGTCACGATGCATTCTGCTGCTCAGGAGCTGCGCAGTGGGCTGCAGAAGGGCAGGTGTTTCCTGGGGTCTTTTGAGGCCCATGTCAGCACAGCTTGTGGCCCAGATGTATCAGTTACTGTTCTGTTGCAGTGACAAACACCACCCAGCAAAGCAACTTATGAAAGTCTTTAGTTGGGCTTACTTAGGGTTTCGGAGGATTAGCATCCATGCTAGTAGAGTAGCAGGAACATCTCACGTTCCTGATGATGAGGGCTCACATGTCAAAACCTGTGAGAAGGAGGCAGATGGCACACTGGGAATGGCTTTGGAAACCCCAAAGCCAGCCCCCAGTGACATACCTCCTCCAACAAGGCCATACCTCCTAATCCTTCCCAAACAGTTCCAGCAACTGGGGATCAAATAATCAAACATCTGAGCCCGAGGGTGGGAGGTTTTCTCGTTCAAAACACCAAGCCAGAACTAATAAATACTCAGTGCTTAAGTTAGAGACAGAAAACAAGGTAAGAAGCCATAGCTGCCCACGACATCCCCAGGGAAAGTTGCTGAGCAGCACCGAGAGGGGTAAGGCAAGCAACGCAGGTGACTGTTGACTGTGATGGTGTCTGCCTCCTCCTTTTATGGTCCAGACCTCTTCTGTTACCTTGTAAATCCTCCATTTGAGTCAGTTCTTGGGAGCAGAGTGAGGTGTTAATGACCAGCTGCCACCTCTGTGTTCCAGTCTTCACTTACAATTGCCCCCAGCAAAAAAAAAAAAAAAAAAAAAAAAAATGGCTATATAGGAATCAGTGCTCAGCACCATGGTGTTGAAAATGTCAAGCATTGGAGGGTACTTTACCACAAGTACTTGCTAAACATAGCCTATTGTGATTTGGAGACAACATGGTCTATAGTGCCCATAGCTGTCTTGGATGGGCCATTGTATTTAGCACCCAACCCCTGCAAAGACTACGGAAAGTCATGGGAGAGAACGAAGCTGATCAGCTCTGGTGCTTTGTCTGTGAGGACCTTGGTTTGGATAGCTATGCTTGTTAAAGGCAATGTGATTGTCACTCATTTTGTAACCTTAAGGAATTACAAATGACAATGTTTTTAAGCATACAGAGCTAAGCTAGGAATGCTGAACACTGTGTCAAAGATCCGAGGACAGGTGAAGTTCACCGGCTACCCGCAGACAGAAGGCTTGCTGGGGGACTGTATGCTGAAGTATGGCAAGGAGCTCGGAGAGGACTCTACTTTTGGTGGGTATCCCTGTCTCAGCTGGCACAGTGGGAACACCTCCTGGGTGGGCTTTTGGTTGAACACAAAGCCTGTATCTTTACAATTTGATAGTTTTTACATATTACCAGAGTAGTATGCTGGGGTTTTAGAAAACATGGTTAAATAGAATAAAGAAAAATTCTAGCATCAGTAATTCTCCCATCTCCATGGGTAGGCTCAATTAAACTGTTATATACCTTTCATATCTCTTGTTTATTCCCATATATCTTTAAAGATTAAAACACAGTGTACACACATGTATATATGTAGACATTTCTCCTAGACCTCCCCTGCTTTCTTTACCTTCATGACCTTTTTTCCCACACAGACTGTAGCATGAACCTTGTAGTGTGAGTTTTTCTGCCTGCCTTCCCTCCCCCCGTCTTTCTGCCCCCCTCCCCCCCGTCTTTCTGCCCTGCCCCTCCTCTGGTTCTCTTCCATCCCCCGTGCTTTCCTGCAGCATGCATTCTATTAGTGTCTCCACCTGCTTGAGATCTCCTTCCTCCTTGTATGATCCCTTTTATAGTTTCATGCCCTAAACCCATCCCCAGTTCTTGATACATATACACATATCTAATAAAAATAAATAAATAAATCTAGGTTTTTGCATATTTGTCATTCTGAATCTGACTTATTTCCCTGAATATAATATTTTCCAGAACTACCAATTTTTCTGCAATTTTCATGATTTCATTTTCCTTTACAGCTAAATAAAATTCCATTGTATGTATGCATCATATTTTATCCATCCATCCATCTATCCATATGGACAGGCTGGTTTTGTTTTATTTTGAGATAATGTCTCATCATGCATCCCTGGCTGGCCTTCAACTCTCTATGCAGATAGAGTGACCTTGAACTCTGTACCTTCTTTTGACACACATATACTTCTTTGCTTGCCTTCACATTCCAAAGCTCTGAAAATCCTGCAGAAATGAGAGAACATTTTTATTTTTAATTTGTGTGTGTGTGTGTGTGTGTGTGTGTAGGCCAGAGATAAACTTCTGATGTTGTTCTCAGTAACTTCCATCTCGTGTTTTGAGATAAGGTCTCACTGGAACCAGCTTGCCAACACTTAGGCTAGATTGCCTGGCCAGGGAGTCCCAGGGACCCTTCGTCTCCAGCTCCCCAGTGTTGGGGCTAAGAACACACACCATTGCACCGCACGGTGAAACACCCATAGAATCCCGGGAGACAGAGGCAGGAGGATCATTAGTTTGAGGCCAGCCTGACGTAACTGGGAAGTCCTGTCTCAAGTACTACCAAACAAAAGCAGCATTATTCAGTTCCCAGCAGAGGGTCACCGTGTCCTTCAGAGCAGAGCAAATGTGGGTTTTATTTTATTCCAAGGTCCAGTGGAAACAAGGTGGCCTATTTTTCTTACCCTGAAGGTATATTCCATTGTCAAAACAGATGAGAGTGCCAGGCAGACCCTGGCATGGCAGGACATTGTTGCTGTGCACCTGGCCATGATGACAGGCCTGTGACAACAGACAACTAGATATTGGAAGGAACTTGGGAGAAGAGAGAACTGCTTTCATTGAGGCTCTGGGACAGATGGACATCCCCTGAGAGAGTCTGCAGAGGCTCTTTGCTTTGTTCCTTTTGCTTGGGGCCCCCCGTGCCAGCCCCTTCTAAAGTACAGAAACTAGGCCGTATCGTGGTATTCAATAGCACTACTCTTGGTGTGGAAAGGAAGTGTAGACTGGGAAGGTGAGAGCCAATGCTCTGGACATAGTCACTGGCTTCTTGGCGGAGGGTGTTTGTGTGTGCATGCGTCTGCCTGTGTGTGCATGTGTGCCTGTGTGTAGGTGTGACTATTCGTAAGTGTGAGTAGGCATGTGTGGAGGCTAGAGGTCTTCACCAGGCTCTCTTCACCTTATTGTTTGGAACATGGTCTCTCACTGAACTTGGAGATTGTTGATTCTTCTAGAGTGGCTGGCCAGACACCCACAGGGGTCCTGTTTTCTCCACTTCCCCAGAGTTGGGATTAAAACTGTGCCCCACCCAACCTGGATCTTTATATTATTTCATGGTTCTAGGGGCCAACCTCAAGACCTCATGTGTGCACAGCAACTGCTTTACTGACAGGACATCTCCTCAGTCCCCTAAAGAGGCATATTTCAGATGTTTCTGTTACAACTCAATGGGCTGATATTGGGATACCTGGACTCTGGTGACAGTGAGTGGCAGGGTCAGACAGCTGGGCGGGAAGCAGTATCCAGGCTAGGAATAGACTTCCTTCCTCTGTGTAGGAACTATTTGAGTCAAATTCTAGGCAGCTCACTTTAGAAAACCTCTCCTCCTAGGAGCAGTGGCTCTCAGAGGGTTGGACATGCAATCCTGGCCAACCCTAATTTCCAGAGATGATTTCCACTTCTAATTGGCAAGGACCCAGCTGTCAATTTACTTCCTTTGAAAGTGAGGCAAAACAGCCATTGTTCTCCATGTTTTGTGCATGAGTGAATTGTCCATGCTATTGACTGACTCAAAGTTCAGGCGTGGTCTGGGCCCATCCTGTTTCCATCTAAGGAATCGAGTGAAATCTTGTCCCCATCTTCTTACAAAATCAATCTGGAAGATCCCAAGTAAAGGAAAAAAACTAGTTTCGCATCATGCAGTCAGTGTCCCCAGGGGTGTCTTCCAGAGACCCTTTAACCTTCATTGTCCACGACAACCAGATACTGGATGGCAAAGACCTTGCAAGTTACAGCCAAGATACCATACACTAAAGGTGTGCTGCCCACATCCCGGAACCATCTGCTACTAGAGCAGGTGCATCCTGCCTGTCCACAGGGCATCTCTGATATGGGGAGGCTCTGACCTCAGGGAGGATCCAGAACTTTAGAACCCTCTGCAGCTAGTGGTTTCATACTGTTCCCACAGCAGGCTTAGCAAGGCCTTATTTCCATTTTGATCTGTATTGGTTAGCATGTACCCCCATGAATGAATCCCTTCATTGTCACAAAGAGATTTTATCCATAAACTTGTAAGGAGCCCTTGGTGCCAGTTTCTAGACTCAATTTTCTACAAAAGAGCTTTATCTCCCTCTCATGGCCAAAGTGGGAAGTGCTGAGGTCCGCCAGCTCACTTTTAAGGGGAGTTAAGAAGGCAGGAGAGGTACACATGCAGAAAGCAGATAGGCTTTCTTCTTTTTCCTATTTTTTTTTCCTCAGTCAGGAAGTGGAGTTCTTAGAGTGAAGCCTCACTAGCATAATCCCGGGGTTTTGGAGAAAGAGTGTCACCAGTAACCCAGGGTGTTATTCTGAAGGATTCATTGTGTTCTTCCATTCAAGGCAACGCATTGATAGACGTCGGTGAGGCCATGAAGCACATGGCTGAGGTGAAGGACTCCCTGGATATTAATGTGAAGCAAACTTTTATTGATCCACTTCAGCTACTGCAAGAGAAAGATTTAAAAGAGATTGGGGTGAGTCTTCCCGGCTGTCCTCATAGTGATGCCGTGACTTACCACCATGGCAAGGTTTCTGCAAGGACTCAGTGACCACACAGTCTTATTTGAGTGGTAAAAACCGAACTAGGTTACTATAATATATGGCTCCCTGAGAAAAAGTACTGGGATCCATTCTGCCTGGCAGATAGAGACAGGGGCATGGCAAGTGGAGGCGCTGGTTCCAGCCGTCACTCTCCTCTTGTTGGACTCACTGGAGTCATGTACAAGCCAGGCTGAATATCATTTTTCTGCAGCCACTTCTCATACAGCGCAGTGACTCCATACTGGGGTGTAGTTATGATTGCTAATACCACACCCCATCAGCTGTAAAGCTGGGGTCCATTGCACTCATCAGTACTTTCCATTCTTTCTTGGGAAAGTCATCTAGAAACTGACAGTTTTCGCCTGTAAACCTGCAAGAAATGGTTGTCCAGAGTGTCCCTGGGAACGTCCAGGTTCCTTTCCACCTGGCTGTTTTTGCAGATGTGCAGAAAGCTCCAAAATACTCCAGACTGCCAGACTTTTGCCCTGAAGGTCCAGGTGTCCACTTGTGGAGTTGTAGAGAATAACTTCTTGCCTTTACCATGATTGACACCATCTCCCTTCAACTCATTTGAATCTTGGGCTTGTTTTCTTCTCTTCAGACCCAGTGTATCCACTGAGGTTGTGAGTTGAGGAGAGCTTGGGCTATGTAATGAGTTCCTATAATAAAAAGATGAAACATGCGCCCTTCTGAAGCACACAGACTGTGGTGGGAAAACAGCGGGCAATTACAGATGGTGGAGAGGCAAAACTAGGGACACCCAACGAGGGGTACCATCCTCAGCATAGCTGGATGAGGGAGGAGCTGTCCAGGAAGGCTGGGCTGGGTAACTATGTAGGGCATCTGATGAAGGGCCAAGGTTATGATGCCCAGAGTCCAAGACACGGTGAAGACCAGGGAGGTATGGAGGAAGAGAAGGCCAGGAGTCGTAGAGAACCCTAGATGCCTTTATCCACATTTAGAGTTTATTCTAAAAGCAAAAAGTATGAGGGAAGGCTCCAAGAAGGCTGAGTGAGAAATAAAAGCTGCTTTTTGTACCCCTTCCTTATTTGGACACTCCTGAATCCTCTCATCTGTGTCACCCTTTACTTCCATTCCAGGAAAAGCATGTCTTCACTCCCCACTGGGCCCCAGGTCTACCCCTCTCACCACATCAAGACCTATCATCCTTCTTCCCATGTCTTCCTTCTTCCTGTTTGTGCTGGTTTCTCCTTGTGATGTTTAAACACACCATCACAATATCCCTTGACTCTGGCCCAGGCTCCAGCTCTCAGCTAGAGGAATCTTCCTAAGATTCAAGTCCTCAGGAGCTGACCCTCGCCTTGTGTGATGATCAAGCATTGTCACCTTCATTGCCTCCTGTCCTCTGTAATCGTATTGTTCCCCCTTCCCTATCTACCTCTGCCCAACCTCCGGAGTCATATCCTGTCTCCAGGTGATACAGTTTGTTTTGTTCTTATTATCATTGCCCTTTTTCTTACCTGAGTTTCTATGATCTCTGCTTAGATTTCCCCTGGGAAGCTCTCTGTTCCCTCTTCAGACTCTAAGGCACTCCTTCTGTCCCAGAAGGTCATGAGCACGGTTGTCCATCTCTTTTTCTCGTTGGGCAACAAGTCCGTTGGGGCGAGGGAGCTATGTTTTGCTCAGCACTGGCACCATGCTCCTTCTGAAACTTGAATTCCCGAGTTCTGGCTGGATGTCTCCAGAGGAGAAATGCATCTGAGTTGTAAGGATAGCCGACAGCTTCCCCAAGCATAGAGACTCACACAGATCCTGCCTCCACTGAGCTATGGTAAAATTCATTTCTTTTTATGCCGTGACCTTGAGTAATATAGTATGGAAAGTCCACCAGCAGCTGCTGCTCTTCTATTTGCCTGATTCAGTGAGGGCACATCGTGAGTTGTGAGAAATGGTACAAAGCATACTCATTCTTAACTGTTGCCGTTCTCCATGCAACAGAAGATATTTCCTAAATCTCTACCATTTCTGACATGTCCCGGAACGATCTCCCCTAGGCATTCACTGATAGTATTCTATGCTATGTATTCTATAATCATTTGGAAACTTTAGGGGACTATTCATGGACATCCTACTGCACACTAGACATGCCTGTTTTTATAGTCAGCTTCTTAGGGAGGAATTGACAATGGAAATGTCCTTATTTTGTGTAGAGTTAGTGTGGTTAGAGGTTCTGTCCATTAATAGAACTGGAGAAGGGGATTGTGTGGAGACTATTGGAAAGGGTTAACTGAGCGAGATACTGCATCCATCCTTGTGTTCCACACAGACTCATTTTCTCACCCACCCACCCATTTACCCATCACGTGTCCATCCTGTACATGTTCCTGAGTGCTTGACAGTGTGGGCAGCCTTCGGCAGGAGCCAGTGGGTACAGAGCAGCGGATGTGATGGTTTCTGGCCTCGTGAATGGATGGGACCAAGGTTCACGAGGTCCCAGGCCCTAGCTGAGGAC
Organism: Lophiomys imhausi; assembly: GCA_907164525.1. NCBI lineage: Eukaryota > Metazoa > Chordata > Mammalia > Rodentia > Muridae > Lophiomys > Lophiomys imhausi. Next base: position 320,733 of record CAJQZJ010000156.1, on the reverse strand, counting down.
TGGAAATCAATAGCTTCCAGGTCAGGGGAGAGTCAGTTTTTTTGAGGGATGCTCCAGCAGACAGCTCTATGTCCCCACACAACTGGCAACACTAAGTTGTCTCCATGGATTTAAAAGAAAGAGCACATGAAGTTGGGAAGCAGGGGGCTGGGGCGGGGGGAGTAGGGGAGAAGTTGAAGGGGAGAGACGGGGATGTGGCTTTTGTTTAAACATGTATACACATATGAAGTTCTCAAACAGCCAAAGATAGAATTTAGGCTAAGAAAAAGTAATGAACATTTTCATAGGAATAAGAAGGTGATGTGCGCACCTGAGCACACACTAGTGTACGTCTCAGCACTGAGGATTTCCTTTGTCTCTTCAGCACCACCTGAAAAAGCTGGAAGGCCGCCGCCTGGATTATGACTATAAGAGGAGGCGAGTAGGTAAGATGCCTGAGGAAGAAATCAGACAAGCAGTAGAAAAGTTTGAAGAGTCAAAGGAGTTGGCGGAAAGAAGCATGTTTAATTTTTTAGAAAATGATGTAAGTATTTAAACCAAACAGAAGACTGAATATTCAAAAGTAAAACACTGTTGTGTATGAGCATGTTTGGCATGCGGAGGATCTCTAAGGCCTTAATTGTTATGGAAGTTTCTAGAATGTTCCATAACTGTCACTTCCTGCCTTCGAGATAGCGACAAATAGTCAACAATCCCTGACTGAAGCCATAGCCCTGGGGTGGGGGGCTTGCTTATCTCTAGGGGTGGCCTTCTCGCAGAACATGGTCCAGGAGACCAGCCTTTGTGTTTAAGACCACGGCATTTGTGGTTTGGAGCTGTAATTTTGCTGAGGTTGAACAGCACTCTCTGGGGTGGAGATCTGTGTCACTGTTCACCCCTCTGAGGGGGAGAACAAACACCAAGGATATAAAAACCTGGTCTGCATATTGGCTGTTTCACACTCGTGCTTGTGAACTTGGGGCCTGTGAAGGTCTGGGGTCACGTCTTCCAGGAGTAGTAGCATTATGGTATAGTGTTTCTTTTTAATTTGTCCAAATAGTAAAGTAAAACTGAAATAAAAGGGACAAGAATTCGTAGCAGCAGGTTGGGGCTCCCTTCTGTGCCTTGCTTACCAGGCATTGCTTGCTGATTCTACCCCTGCCTCTCTCCTAAGTCCTCAGCCTCAGCCTGGCGCGGTGACATTTTCACTGCATGGCAATGAGGTGTGGGTGAGGAGAAGGCTTTTATTGTGGATATAAGAGAGAGTACAGCCAGAGCATTTGGAAGAGTCTGGGGCATGAGAAGAAAGAGAGGGGGGTGGGAAAAGCTAGAGAAGAAAAAAGAAAGAGAGAATGGAGAGAGGGCTGGTGGAGCAAGAGAGATAGAAGAACCAACAGAGGGTTTGGCCAAAATGGCTGGGTTGTATAGGAAAGAGAAGGTGGGGGAAGGAACGAGAAGACCCTGGCCTGAAGAGGTTTAGGGTAAAGGTGTGAGGTCAAGAAGAACTGGGAGGAGCCAGGACACATGGACGAGGACTCTGAGGACTCTGTAACAGGTACTTTCAATGCGGAAGGAGTCTGAGGCCAGCATGCACTTTGTATGCTAATGGTCGCCAAGGTTAGCCATCCGGGAATCTAATAGTCAGGAGCCAGGTGTTAGCTTTGGGCTCACTTGTTAAAACTGCACACTTGTGCAGGGAAGCAGAATTTTCTTTATTCTCATGTTGTACTTACAGTGGTTTATTAAAGGTACACCAAGGCCTTGTGTCTTCAGTCAGGTCCGAGAAAAAATGTAAATGAATGCCTTTCACTCCATGGTAAGGTGTGCGAGAGGGATGTGCAAAACTCACTAAATCCTGGGAACACATTCTCTCAGTCTCGGAGCCAGTTTGAAATTTCACTTGTCCGTCACACTGCTGGAGACTGGGAGGTATGCTGTGCTGTGTTTTGCCTTTTAACCTGCTCGCCTTTTGCTCTTTGTGGGGTGTGTATGTGGGTGCATGTGTAAGCGTCAGCTGTGTCTATTCGTTCACTTTTTTTCTTCTCAAAATTGTCCCAAGCTTTGGGCATATTTGTTCTGTTTTGTTTCAGAGTACCACACCTGACTCATCTGAAGCACTTAGGAAACAGTTTTGAGGTCCTTGCAGCTCATAGTCCTTAGAGATCCAACAAGCATTGCCATGCCAGCCCTGGCTTGTTACAGGGGCTTCAAGTGCTGAGCCGCAGCTGCTGTGTCAGACCAACTGCCCACCCACCTGTGATACTCATGACCTCCACGCATGAACTTCCATGTGTTTTTGTTTGTTTGTTTGTTTTTTGAGACAGGGTTTCTCTGTGTAGCCCTGGCTGTCCTGGACTCACTTTGTAGACCAGGCTGGCCTCAAACTCACAGAGATCCGCCTGCCTCTGCCTCCCAAGTGCTGGGATTAAAGGTGTGTGCCACCACCTCCTAGCCCATGATTTTTTTTTTTTTTTTTTTTTTTTTTACCAAATTCTCTGTGCAAAAAGGTATGTCAACAATGCTGACTTCAACATTTTGGCCCAAGAGACCTGAGCTTTCTCTACATTAACAGTTAAAATTCTGAAACAACCTCTTTGTTATACAAATGCAGTTGTTGGTCTTTTCTTTGACAGCAACAATTTCTCTGCTTGTCACAGGTTTGTCCTCCTCTAGCAAAAGGGTCTAGTTTTTATGCTGCGGCCTCATAGGGGCCATGGAGTGGGCCTAGCTCAGACATGATGACAGCAGGGTGACCCTCAGGAGTTGACTTCCAGGTGAACAGTTGCCACATCTGTAGGTGGAGTTTCTCTCCCCTCCTGCTCCTAGGACTCACCCTTTGTCACTCAGCCTTAACAACCATGCCTGCTTCCTTTCATGGTTGGGAAACTGTGCTTTAGGATGGTTGGTAATGACTGTATTTTCCCCCATGATATCATCATGGCTCTGAGCAAACAGGACTGGACCCCTCTAATTCTTGTCAAACATAGTAGGTCTGCAAACCTGGAGACTGCCTGATGGATTTTTGACAGTTCTTAGACCCTGAATTGGCCACACTTTTATGCACTATGACATATACCTGAGAGAACTTAGAAGGAGCAAAGGTGAACTTTGCCTCAGGAGTTGGAGGTCTCAGCCCATGGTCAGCTGACTCCATTATTTCCGTGTTATGGTGACACGGAGAGTATCATGATGGGACAGATGCTGCTGGTCAGAAAGAAGATACAAAGTGAGAGAGAGAGAGGGATAGAGAGAGAGAGGGAGAGAGAGAGAGAGGGATAGAGAGAGAGGGATAGAGAGAGAGAGGGATAGAGACAGAGAGAAGGAGGGAGGGAGAGAGGGGGGAGAGAAGGAGGGAGAGAGAGAGAATATCAAACATCTCTTAAAAGTTTCAGAAGTTAGCAAAAATATTGCCGTCATCTCTGGATCAAACCTTCAGTATATGATCCTGGGAGGGTACTTTATTTTCAAACTATGATACAGTTGACATTGGATCTGTTGGAAATTGGTAAGCAGTCTATTAAAATATGGCCTCAGGAAGAACATGGTAGCAGGAAGCAGAAGATTCATGACTTCCTCTGAACACAAGTGGGAGATGTTTCTATCATTGTTGGGAGATTTGGGGATCTCAGCCACAGCAGAGATCTGGTTTGGGTTCTGTCTAATTGAGAAGTTGACCAAGGAGTCAGATGTCTGATGGGGGCTTTCAGTAGGTAAGCTTGGTGCCCAACAAAGCCCGAGCTTCTCGAGCGACACAGAATGACAAGTAAGTGTAATTATAGACCGTTGATCAACTGTGTTGGAGGTATGGCCCAGGGCCAAAGTCTCGAAATTCCACTTTCTACTCTCTACAACCTCAGTTGATGGATGTCAGCTTCAGTGAGGAGCCAGACTGGCTCCTCCACCTGAACACCATATAAGATGTTGCCGCTGGGTAAGCAGCCCTTACCAGGCTTCTGACCATGAGAACCAGTTACAGGACAGAGTAAAGTATACTGCTAAGGCCAGGGTCCAGTCTCATCTATGGAGGAGGCAACGGAATCAGGACTTGTGATCATCCACTCTGAGGAGATGAACAAACAGAGGAAAATGAGAAGTATTTGAGAGGCCATGCTGTGTCCTTGGTTACCTACTGCCTATGCTTCTGTGGCACCAGGAATCCAAAGGCTGAAACCTCACCCTCCAGGGGGGCAATTGGACCCTCTGCCCCTAGCCTTCATCTCCCACTATGCTGGATAAGATACAACAAGGGCTCTAAAAAACAATTGTGTGTGAATGTTTTGTCTGTGTGTGTGGATGTTCATTGTGTAAAAGCACTGTCTATAGAGGCCAAAAGAGGGCCACAGATCCCCAGATGCAAAAGTTACAAAGGGTTGTGAATACTGTGTGGGTGCTGAGAATCAAACTCTGAACCTCTGGAAGAGCAGCCATTGCTCTTAAGTGTGGAGTTGTCTTTCCAGCCCCAATACAGCAACCATTTTACCAGCACATGCATAGAAAAAAGTGTTTGCCAAAGCTTTGCCTGAGGGGAGCTTTGCATGGAATGAATAGATTTAGTCTTTCCTGGATCTTCAAATGCAGATTATATAACTTTTCCCCTGAGATTTCTGGCTACCAATTTATTTGTGGAAGTTTTTAGAGTGAGTTCACTCCTCTGTCCTCAAGTCTACTGTCTATACACACTGCTTTCTCTTCAGACCATGTAAACCTTCTCCAGTCTACATTCTTGTAACTGAGAAACTAGCAGGTGAGCCCAGCTGGAGCCACAGACCAGCCTGACACCCCCATACATGTCCAGCTATATCTGAAATCTAAATTTAGGGACTTTCCATGTATGGCATGTGTGTGTGTGTGTGTGTGTGTGTGTGTGTGTGTGTGTGTGTGTGT
>CAJQZJ010000156.1:265377-315860 GCA_907164525.1 Lophiomys imhausi | reverse complement strand
TGTGTGTGTGTGTGTGTGTGTGTGTGTGTGTGTGTGTGTGTGTGTGTAGGACAAGTTCTCATGTAGTTCAGAATGTCCTTAAACATGCTCTGCAATGAGGATGACCTGGGACTCCTTGTCCTCCTGTGTGTGTCTACCTTTTCAGGGATGGGATTACTGTTACTACCTCCAGTTTAGGTAGCACTGGGATTCCAACCCTTGGTGCATTCAAGGCCAACATTCTACCAACTAGGCTGCATCCTCAGCCCAAAAGCAGTTTATAGTTACGTTGGGCCACCTTGGAAACTCAAGGTACCACCTCATTTCAAGATTTCTAGTGTAACCTGTCTACAAAATACTGCTTGCTATACAACATAGCATATTTATAGCTTTCACCCACAAGTGAAACCAGCAAGCACTTTTCACATTTTGTAACACTGCCAGTGAAGGGTGTGTTTTGCCTGGACAGCCTCTGGCTCTTGTGGGGCCTGAGCTTGTTGCTTTACCTTGGCTCTGTCTTTCTAGGTATTTGGTTCAAGTTGTACCCTTGGAAGCGGAGGCCATTTCTGCCGTTTCCCAGCAACATACAGCTCACGTCCCAGGAGGCAGCTGGAAACTTCTGGTACCTGACAGTGACAGAAAGATCATCCAGTTTGGGTCTGACTTGCCTTCACCCTCACTTGATAGGAGAAGCTGAGTCTAATAACTATGCTCAGGGCTTTCCCTGGGAACCCACTGTGTTCAGGTACCATGAGGAGTGCTACTGCTGTCTCCCGAGCTTTTAGGGACTCTGGGTTCTGCTGCTGCCTTCCCAAAGTCAGCATCAAGGGAAGGAGTCCAGATGCAGTTCCAGTTGCATAATCTCAGCTGTCAGAGAGAATAGATGGTGTGATTCCCACTCCCACATGTGTAATAAGGTTATTTATTTTTCTGACTTTTCACTGTTCTTGCAAATGGCAGGCTTAGTTCAAGGTGGGGTATGAAAAAGACAATTTAACATTCCTAAAGACAGAGGGGCCGTAGTGATTTTGACTAAGCATGCAGCTCCAGCATTGCAAGGAAGCAGTGTCCTGTCCTTAGCAGATTCTGCCATGATCTTGTCAGGCTGTGGCGCTGGACTTATTCAAACGTGTTTGTAAAGCCAAAGAGGTGAAATTTAAGAAATCCTTAGGATTTTGCAAGGGCCAGTCTGTCTTTGTTTTGTTTATTGGGTTTTTGGAAATGGAAGGCCAGTGCTGTCTTCCCAGCCACAGAGCATGGTAAAGCAAGCGTAACGCCAGGGCTTTCCTTAGTCATGTACCCATTTCATTCTTGGCATAAATGGGCTCGTGTGTATTGTAAACACACATTGAACTCATGTTTAAATAAGTGGGTAGTAAAAGTAAAGGGTAGGTAACTGAAAGAGTTCTCAAGTTTACATGAAAGCAGCGTGGATCTGTGGAAGCAAGCAACCCCCTAGTTGTCACTGCAGGGAGAGAACAGTTGACCCAATGAGGGAGCAATTAGATTTTGCCTCAAAGCTAGTTAAAGTTCTATGTTTTTTTTTTTTTTTAAATACTGTTTTGGTGAAGCCTGGGACAGGTGGTTTTGATTTATATCTCTGTCAAGATCTGGAGTTCCTGAGATTTGGGCTGGGAATGGTTGGTTGAGGGGAAATCACCTCGGTCCTTTGGGGCTTTCTATAGAAAGTTCAAGAAATAAACTTAATCCTTATTTGCTGTAGTGGTTTTTCAACCTCATTGATGAACAGGAAAGTTTTCAGGTCCTTCTTCAAGCTCTATAGATCTTATGGACGGGAAAATCAGGAGTTCAAGGCCAGCCTTAGCTATATAATGAGTAGATGTGGGCCACATGGGACTCTGTCATAATCACCTTCCCAACCTCATCCGAAGTGCCACTATTTCACGGACATGTCCATTTATGGGAAAGAAGAATAGTGGAGTCTCCACAACCCATCCTTTCCTGCTGTGTGTTTCAGGGGAAATGCTTTGTTGGGTGGCAATAGAAACACAAGGGACAGTTCTTTGCTCTGGAGCAGGTGTGACTTGCCCGATGTCCCTGCTTTCTCAGAGAATGGATTAATTGATGTTGTTTCTTGGTGTGGCTTAACTAAAGAGTGCTCGCAGAGGTATCTTCCTGAGAAGGCTCACTTGCCAAACATTGGTTTCACTTACAGTTGGAGTTCTTTCTCTTGCCCATCTTCATATACATGAATTTTAGAGCATATATATGGATATCACCCTAAAAGAGGGTGTTTGACAGAGTTCCAGCAGATTCATAATCACAAATCAATCTGACAATGTTTTCCCAGCCTCTACAGCCCTGTACATGACCCTCATCTTGGTTGTAGGGCTCCAAGATGGGGTGAAGTGGGCTAGGCCCTGCTGCCCTGCTGCCCTGCAGAGCTGGGCTGCTGTCACTGGTTTCCTGTTTGCTCTGGATATCCCAGGGGCTCTGGCCAGCATGGAGTAACTTTGCACTTCTGCCATAGGTCGAGCAAGTCAGCCAACTGGCCGTGTTTGTAGAGGCAGCATTAGACTATCACAGGCAGTCCTCAGAGATCCTGCAGGAGCTGCAGAACAAGCTGGAGCTGCGGTAAGCACCTGTGTCTTGCTTAGGCACGGGCTGCCGAGGGCCACACGGCACCAGAGCAGCCTGTCCCAGTCTCAATCTCCCAGCCCCTCTCTCCCATCCTCTTTGGAGTCTTCTCTAGCTGGCTTTTAGGTTGAGTATGAGATCAAAGCTCAGATAATGCATATATGTAGCTTGGGACAGCAGGCCAGAACCAGGTGTAATGGCTTTTCTCAGTTTTCTTTTTATTAATATCTTTTCTTTTTCTAACATTTATTGATTGATTGATTTATTATGTATACAGTATTTGGTCTACATATATGCCGGGCACCAGATCTCAATGTAGATGGTTGTGAGCCACCATGTGGTTGCTGGGAATTGAACTCAGGACCTTTGGAAGAACAGCCAGTGCTCTTAACCTCTGAGCCATCTCTCCAGCCCCTTTTTTCTTTCTTTTTTTTTTCAAAGCTGAGGACCAAACCCAGGGCCTTGAACTTGCTAAGCAAGTGCTCTACCACTGAGCTAAATACCCAACCCCCATCTTTTCTTTTATTAATGTCTACCTTTTTTTGCCCCACATGTAGATCATACAATCACTGTAGCTTACTGTCTGAGAAGTTAGCTCCTGTTATCCCTTGCTGATTTGCCAAAGGGTTAGCTCTCTATGTACCTGTTGAGGGTGGAGTATGTGCTCCATCTCCCACATCTAGGGATGTGGAGAGAGCCAAGTGATACTCAGAACTATGTAAAAGCCCACAAAGAACAGTATCAGGCCATGCTCATGTGGCTGATTCTAGACATTGAAACATCAACAGTACCTTCCGAATGACAAAGACATGTTAGTCTCTGCCTTGGAACTCTCGTGGTCAGTGCAATCCCTGCTTTCTGAAAGTCAGTAATATCACTTAAGTGTGTGTAGCAACCCTCTTAATAAAATTATTGGGCTAAACCTACTGTATGTTTTGACTAGGCTTGATAACAACATAGTTTGCATAGGATTACAGTAATGAACATAACGGAGGGATTTTTGCTTCAATCAGTCTTGTAGTCACAGGGGAACAGCTGTTCCTGAGGCACCTGCTTCTGTAGGCAGATGGCCATCCTAGGTATCATGTGAACATATTTGGGTGGTTCCCTCTCCAGCAGAGAGGGAAGAAGGCAGCTAGCCTAGAGCAGTGTCCACTTGCTAAGTCTTAGGGACATTATGAAGACATCTCTTCTAGATGAATTTCAACTAGAACCTCAACTACATAATGGAAGAACTGCATGTGGGTCACACTCCCAGACACTTTGGGCTCCCAGAAGTCAGTGCGCACAGCCCCTGCTCCCTGTATCTCATTTGATCTGGTCCTCAAGAAAAACAAAGGCCTATGGAGGCTCTGATATCTGGGACAGAGGTCTGACTTGGCCTCCCATGTGTGTTACAGAATAACTTTTGCATCCAAAGTCCCAAGACGAGAATTCCTGTCAATGTCTGTGAATACGAATCCCAATGATGTCAATGGGGTCTCCCCCAGTTCTTCATCGAAGATGACAGGTAAGTTAGCCATCCAAAGATGCCAAGTGGGATCTCCAGTTCCTGCGTGTTGCTAAGGCTATTATGGGAATGCACTGAGAAATTAACAGACTTTCCTTAGCTGATTGATTAGTTCCCTCCACCCAGTTTCCCAGTTCTCATGGTCAAGTGTTCAAAATTTGAAACCCAGTACTGGGAAGAAACACATCATGTATTAATGCCTTCTAACGTGGCCATTAGGCAGCCACTTGGCTGGAGAGTCATAGTTGCTATGTTATCTTTTATATTTAAAGGTTTAACACCTTCAAACTACCTTCCCAATTGTTAGACAGTTTTAATTAGCATTCCCTGAGTATCTGAGATGTGTCTGACATGATCTGAAGTAGTCTGTTAGATTTTAGATGTGCTCTGGCGTACAGCTAGCAGAGAAAAAGTTCAGACAGTATATATTTATTTTCCCATACTCTCTGTATGATTTCCAACTGTGTCTGGTCTCCTCCTAGGCATAGCATCTCCTAATGACTGCATATAAACATTGCCCTATTTGTGGCTGGCACATGCATTTCACATTTAACATAGTCTTTAACAAATGCAACTGTATTGTCATACAGTTTTCTTTCCAAAATGTATTGCTTTCTTGTAGTTACTTCTGTGTTATGCAAAGGCCTCTCCCACTGGATTTAGCAACTTCATGGTTTTGCTTGGCCCTTATTAACTGCAACAGTAACCATCCTTACTTGCCTCTATATGCAACTGAGCAAGATTTTCTAGAAATGAAATCACCAAGTCAGTGTGAAAGTAAGGGGTGGGGTAGGGTGTGTTGCTGGTATTTACATGATGGTGGGCATTGCCAACCAACTCTGCAAAGTGGCTGTGCTGTGCTATGCTGGTGTGTGCCAGACCTCAATTTTTTTCAAGTATTTCTACATAAAAAATGGTGTTCAATTTCCATTTTGACCTTTCTGAAATCACTAGATTAGATATTTTCTATGTTTTGATTGGTCACTAGTATTTAAATTACATTATTTGTTCTCTTTTAGAAAATTTGCCTTGCCTTTCTGATTTGTAGGAGACTGTTACATGCGGGTTGTTAATAGCTTTCTTTCCCCAGTTTGCCACTTACCATAAAACTCTGGGAAGTATATTTTTGTTTTATGTGCCTTGTTTAATGTTGTTTTGAGGACATAGACACTCTTATTTTGGGTAGCCAACTTTATTGATATTTTTGTTTATGATTTGTGCATTTTGTGTCCTTCTGAGAAGTCTTTCTGTCCTCAGGATTATTATGCTATGGTTTTCTACAGCTTTAAAAACCTGTTGCTTAAGTTAGGTCTTTGTCAAGCCACCAGAGTGGCTGAACCATCTCACATGCCCACCAGCAACATGTATGATTTCGTCTCTCCACATCGGTGCAGCGTCCACTGCAGCTTTTTATGTTGACCACATTGATGAATGATGCGGAGAATCACATGCCTGTCTGCCATGAGTGTTCTCCTGGATGAAACATCTCACCATATCTTCATCTATTTTATAATTGAATTATTTCTATATTTATTGCTGAGCTTTGTCAGTTCCTCACATAAGCTAAATAGAAGTCCTTTGATGTGTTTGTGTGTGTGTGTGTGTGTGTTTGTGTGTGTGTGTTTGTGTGTGTGTGTTTGTGTGTTTGTGTGTGTGTGTGTGTGTGTGTGTGTGTGTGTGTGTGTGTGTGTGTGTGTGTGTGTGTGTGTGTGTGTGTGTGTGGTGAGTCCCATGTTTCAGCTTCCTCTCTTATAACTGTGTGTTTAGTGTGGAGTGCTGAGCATTCTATACCTTGGATGCTGAGGATAATCCCTCATCCTCCTTCTGACACCCACAATCCACAGGTGTGAGACTTGGGTTGGTATTCATCTGATTTGCTCCTGGATGCCCAGATTTTTTTGGGAGGGGGGTAGGACACACATGACCAGAGAAGCATAGATCTGAATTTTCCCCAATATTGTCAGAGTTTTTTCTATCAACGAAATTTTAAAACTACCAGTATAATCTGCATATGTCTTAAAAAGAAAATGGAACTCCAGGGTTATAGCTGTGACAAAACAGCAGCTCCCTTTCCACCCCTGAAGAACCACTATTCCCTGAAGAACCACTTCCGGTTGTGTTTTCCACTTGATTGACATTTAACTCCACAGCTCAGAATAAAAAGTTTGAGTTCTTATAATATTATTTTGAGTTACTCATGTTTTCCTGATATGGAAGCTGAGGCTTTAACTCCTCTTGTTTCCCTCACACTCTCTGCCCATTCAGTTTATTTATAATCAGCATTTAAAATAAACATTCATGTTTTAAACATGACTCCATTCAGGAGTCTTTACATGTCCCCTCCCTTGCTCTTCCTGCTTTGAAGGCAATTGCCTATTTCCTATTGAAGTTACAGCCTTTTTGAACTATTGTGGTTGGAATATGGGTTTCATGGGAGTGTCTCTCTCTCTCTCTCTCTCTCTCTCTCTCTCTCTCCTTCTTTTGTGTTGTTTCCATAGTCTTCTTTAAAACTCTTATGTCTCCAGGCCAGTCTGTGCCACACACTAGGTTGGGCTGGATTAACAATCACAAAAGGATTCTTCCTGTCATTTCTGTGTTGTTGGCTTACAAGTTCTGTCTGGTGGCCTTCTGCACATAAAATTTTAAAAATTTGGTTTGTGTGTGTGTGTATGAGTGTTATTGCCTGCATGTATGTATATGCTCCATGTGCATGCAGCATGTGCAAAGTTCAGAAGAGGGCACCAGATCTTCTGAAGCTGGAGTTAGAGTTGTGCACTGCTATGTAGGTGTTGAGAACTGAACTTGGGTTCTTCTGCAAGAGTGGCCACTGCTCTTAACCACTGAACCATCTCTCCAGCCCCTGCCTGTATTAAAAACAAAACAAACAGTTCTACAGTCTCAGTCCAGACATCTACTTTATAATCTGTAATAATGATTTGCAGTGTTATGAGTAGAAAAATAATGTTTCCAGAACTGGGGAGACGGTGCACTTGTTAACATGAGGACCTGGAGTCTGAATTCCCAGTGTTCCTGACATCTGTGTGAATGCCAGGTGACCATGGTGGGTCCAGTGACAGTCCCAGGGCTTGGGAGACAGAGACAGGATCTTCAGAGCTAGCTCACTAGCTAGACAAGCTGAATCAGTGAGATCTAGGTTCACAAGAGAGACTGTGCATCCATATTTAAGATAAAGAGTGACTGAGGAAGACACCTGATGTCAATTCTGACCTTTACTAGTATACATACAGGTGTGCACACACACCTCCCCCAGGTGTACTCACACCCATGAGAACATGTATACACACATATATTTAAATCATACACAGACAGACACACACACATATTCACACATACACACACACACACATGCGCGCACACACACACACACACACAAAGGAAAAAGAGGAAAACAGAGTGTCCCCACAGTGTCACCTGGTGTATCATGGCCATGTTTCTGTCTTCTCACAGCTTCTTGCATCCAGGTTCTGCAGTTCTGTGTGTCTCAGAACCTGGCCATATCCTTTCTCTGTTTGGGTTTTGTTTCTTAAAATTGTTGTCTTTCTATTTTCTTTACATTTCCAGGTGAATTTTAGCATTAACTTTTCTATCTCTACCAAAAGGGCACATTCTGATTTTAATTTTGTTTGAATTGAATCTACAGATCATTGTAGGGGGAGTTGATGACCTAATCCTACAGAATCCTCTGATCTTGATCACAAATTGTTTTAGTTTTCATTTACTGAGATCTTTTGTTTTGCTCAGTAATATTCTCCATTAATTAAAAAAGTACCAGCAGAAGCAACTGAAGAATAGGTGGATTTGCTATGGTGAATGTTTTAAGGAGATTTACAGTCCCAATGCTTCCAGTGTTGTTATGACAGAAACAGGCAGATCTCTGGGGCTCCCGGTCAGTAAGAGACACTACACTGTCTTTAAAAAAATAAAAAGGTGGAGGGCTCCAGAGGATTGGTGCCCAAATCTGCCTGCCCTCTGTCACCCACCTAAGCCTGTTCACATAGGTGTACACACTCTCGCATGCATGAACGAACATGACTCCCTCACACAAGAAATAATTTCACCTTTCATACTCCCATTTATTCTTCTTCTACCAATCACTTTATCTTGTCCAAATTTGACCATGTAGTATGAGTTTTACCCTTTAATATTTTTTTGAGACTTGTCTTGTGGCCCAGAACATGACTTATCTTGACAAATGTTCTGTGTGCCCTTGGAAACAGTCTGTGCTTCTCTCTTGCTCGATGCTCTCTGTAAGTGACAGGGCAAGTTACATTGCATGCTCTGCCTCTATTTCCTTGCTGATTTTTTTCTTTTCCTGTGAATTTGTGAGTAAGAAACATTGAGAATGGCAGTGATGGGTGTATCTTGTTGCATCAGAACACTGGCAAGGTGGGTTCCATTCCTTTCTCCTTCCTCTATTCTTACTGACCCTTTTAACCTAGTTACTCACATTGGTTGCAAATGAGGGATATCTTCATTGCTTTAAACACCTTTCTTATCTTCCCTTTAAACTTCCCCTTTTACACTATTGTTGCTTTGTTATTATTATTACTGGTGTTTTGAGACAGGGTCTCACTTATACTAGACTGACTGAGAATTATTATGCAGCTGAGAATGACCTTGAACTCTTGATCCTCCTGCCTCCACCTCCAAGTGCTGGGACTACAGGCCTGTGATCCCCTGTGTGGCTCTGGACTCTTCCTCTGTCCTGTCTGTCTTTCTGTATCTGCACTCTGAAGATGTCTCACTTTGTGGCCATTTCTGTACCCATTCATTTATGTAGGACAGCTGCTAAATTTTTCTTCAATTTTGTTAGTTTTATGTTAGCTTTTCAACAAACTAGTATGCATTTTGTGACATAAAGTTACACATAAGAAAGAAACACAAAAGTTTCCTTCTTTATCCCATAGTTCTGAGGACCTATCCAGATGTTGGTGTTCTTTCTGGAAGTTCTAGGAGAGGACCCATGTTTTGGCTTTTCCATTCTGGAGGCCACATGCATTCCTAGACTTTGTGGCCCCTGTTTCATTGTCAAAACTAGTGACAGAGGACCACAGATCTCCCTTTGACTCAGACCAAGAGTACAGACATGTGCCACCATGCTGGTTTGTGTGTCACTGGGGAATGAACCCAAGGCTTCCTGTGTATTAGGCAAGCATTCTACCAACTGAGCTATGTCCTTGGCCCTTTAACTATACTTTTAAAAATTATGTATACGGTATGGATGTGTATCTGTGGCATCAGATCCCCTGGGTGCCCGAAGCCAAACCTGTCTCTGCCTCTCTCTGCTGAGTTATAGGCATGCACCACCACACCCAGTGTGTATTTGTTGTTGTTGTAGCTTTCCTGGAGATCTGAACTCAGGACCTCATGCTTGTACTGCAGGCAGGCACTTTACTTGCTGAGTCATCTTCCCAGCCCTGAAATATTTTTAATGTCCAACTTTAGCATAGAAGGTAGGCCTTGTAGTTAGAAGTCTTCTTTAGCAAAGTGCCTAGCTTGAGGTGAACTAAAATGTCTGTTTCCCATTGTACTTATTTCAGGGTTTCAGCCTGAAGCTGTAGTTTGCAGCATGTTGTGCTAGTTTTCAATTTACATTGTGATATAATGCAAATTTCAGTGATTTAAATGCCATTTACCTCATTAAGAGTCATCAAGAGCAATCTCAGACCAGTTGTGTCAAGACTTTGCTATCAGGATAACACTAGTTTCCATTAAACAGACAGACAGATAGATAGAGAACTCTGTGAGAGAGAGAGAGAGAGAGAGAGAGAGAGAGAGAGAGAGAGAGAGAGAGAGAGAGGAGAGTGAGAGGAGAGAGTGAGAGGAGAGAGAGAGGGAGGAGAGAGAGAGGATGTGTGTGTCCATGTGTGGTAGATTCCTCTCTTGTCCTTCATCCTGCTATCTCCCAGGAGTGCTCCCTCAGAAATGTCACATCTGAAGCTGGCCTTTCAAGTTGTCATCTTAGACTTGTGCTGTGTGGCTCTTAAGTGCAGATGTTTCCAGGAGAGGCTTGTTGCCCCAATGTGATTCCGTCAAAACCACGGTGAACTTCTGTCCTGCTTATTCTCAACAGTTGTGGATGCCCAGAACCATGGCCCTCTCTTAGACACAGCACTTCATACAGCTTGATGTCTTTCTTTCTCATCACATCCATGCTTCCCTCGATCAGCTTTTAGAGGTTGTCTTGAGGACCCTTGAAGCAACAGACCTGAGTGAAGGACAAATCATAAGTCATTGTAAGTCACCGTTACATGCCTGGGTTCCCTTGGTTAGTGAGGTCTCTGAGAAGTATTTGAAACAGCAGCTTGCTTACCTTCTGTTTTGTGGGGCTCGTGAAGCAGATCACTATCCTCCCATCCAGCTCTCAGCCTTCACTCTTTCTCCTGATGTCTTCAGTCACAGACTCAGTGACTCTCTGCCTTCTTACACTAACTTGCCTAACTTGGCAGCTTCTGCAGGGAGTTACTGATGTGCACTTGCATCCTCGTCTTACCCACCTTCTGTTTCAGAGTTCCTGGTGTGTGGTCTGCCTTCAAGGTTGTCATGAGTAAAACTTGGACCAAATGCTTTGCAGTGACCTCACAAGCATCATGGGCTCTCCAACCTATTACCCAGGCATTCTTTCCATTGCTGCCTTCTGAGTCATTGTCTCCATTGTAGATTTTATTATGCCAGTGTCAGTATTCTGGCAACAATTTCTACACTGGGGTAATAGCAGCCACTGTTTTCAAGAGACTCAAGAAATGAAAGATGGGAGTCTAGGCATAGTTTCCTCTTAATGAATTGAGCATAATTGACTCACATCACCTCTCCCCCATCCCACTGGCCAGGGCTTGATCACATGACACAGCCAGCTGCAGAGGTAGGAAGACATGAACTGGAGACCTGATCTTACCTGTAATTCTGTCACTATCAAAGAGGAAGAGAAAGGTTGGGTAGGTAGTGTGCAGCTCCCACATGTGTGTACTAGAAAGTTACTGGGGGGAAATGCCTGCTCTGTTACTCACTGTCTTCTGTTAGGGGCTGCAGGCTCCATTTCTGTTCTAATGTGGCACTTGGGCATAATCTCACAAGCCCGGAGGAATCATACATTAGAAGCAGTTAGGCACGGGCAGGCATTTTGGTAGAGGGCCAGATAGATATGTTAGACTTATGGTCTCTCCAGGCAAATGTGGTCTCTGTAACAATTACTGAACTCTATTGTTACATCATCCAGACACATCCATAGATGAGTGAGTGAGCAGAACTGGGTTCCATTCTTACATTATTCAGCTTACAGCCCACAGTGTGCCAACCCCTAACATGACTCGCTGGGAAATCAGTGTGGCTCTGTCTGTCAAGTATCTGTGCACTTCAGTGACTTTACTCCTGGAAACACATCCTAAAGAAATAATTAAGCTGGGCTGGAGAGATGGCTCAGCGGTTAAGAGCACTGTCTGCTCTTCCAGAGGTCCTGAGTTCAATTCCCAGCAACCACATGGTGGCTCACAACCATCTATACTGGAATCTGATGCCCTCTTCTGGCATTCAGGGGCACATGCAGATAGAGCTCTCATATATATATATAAAATAAATAAATCTTTAAAAAAAAGAGATGTTTAAAAAAAAGAAAAAAATGAAGCACAGGCTATTCTTGTATACCTGTTAAAGAATGTCTAAATGTCTAAGAAGTTGTCTATGGAAGCATCCTGGTGGCTAGTCATTTACTTGTAGACACTTTGTCTATGGCTAAATAAAAATAAGTAGGTTTTGGTAGATTAATTGAGATACTGTGCATCTATTTAAATGCCAAAATGTGTGGATTATACAGAAACATGAGCAGGCATGAAGCTAAATAGAAAAGAAAGACAAAGTTAGGTGGATCCCATAACTGCATGCTGTAAACACCTGCATATAGGCTAAGCTAAGTGGTTGTGAGTAATATCTATCTGGTTTGAAGATACCTTTAAAATTGTATTTCAATAACACATATTTAAGTACATGCAAGAAAGTCAGTGGCTTTAAAGAATCTGCATGACCACTTTAAGGAAACTGTGTATCTGTTAAACATTGCCACTTTCTCTGGCTGCCAGCAAGCTCACTGTCCCTTGGGTTAACCCCACTGACTGCTGGGGTTAACCCACATCCTGCTTTGCCTGGCCAGTCCCAGTATGTGTCTGTTGTCCTAGAGTCATTGTTTTAGTAGTGCCCGCCTTCCTATCTTAGAACTTAACTTTGGTTGTTTGGATGAAATGTAACTGTACATTTGTATATTTTATGATTTACCCTATTTCTGGTCAGAAATGAATCTTTACTCTGAATATAGATTTCTTTTTTTTTTTTCTGAAAGCCCTTCTAAGCTTTCTGTTTAGAAAAATGGTGGCTGGGCGGGGAATCGCGGACATATTTTGATCTCCGGGGAAACACTCACAGGGCGGCGGTTGTTGCAGAACGTTGTACAAACGGGTCTGGGGGGCTCAACACCCCTGGGTCTCACCCAACTACCCAGGGACCACTGGGGGTCCCTGGGCAGGACGCTTCCCCCCACTCTCGGACACGCAGGGAAGCCGCTGAATCTGGGAATCGGGATCCCCCTCCCCCACCAGGAGAGACACGCCGGGTAAGTTCCAATCTAATACCCAGCAGGAAGACTCAGACCCCACACAGAGATAATCTCCAACCTGCTGGGCGCCCCCAGTTCTCGAATAGACGATCAGGCTATCTGGCGAAAGGTTGCAATCCATGGAAGTGCACTCAGCTCAGCTGCAGTGCCATCAGGCTGCAGATTGCAACCCACTGCAGTATATGGGAGCTTAGTCGACCATTACTTCACTTGCCAGTTTCCAGGCCACGGGAGCGGCAAGGCTATTGGGGGTGAAGGCAGATTTACCCACCACAGGAGCCAACCCTGGGCAAACTGTGAAGTATTTACAATTGTTATCGGACTTTTTTGTTATTACTGGCCATTTCTGCGGGGAACCAGGGTTTACAAGTATACAGCTCCACCCCCTGGATTAGTTAGGTCTCCACATAGGAGGCGGGGCTGAATGACTCACCTTACAGGGGTGGAGTAAGGCAATTCGACTCCTATACCAAAGCGCCCCCTTTGGACCCAAGTCCAGAAGACAGCTAAAAATTCCAAATGGCCAGATGCCCCAGACCAAGAAAAAAAAAAAAAAAACAGAGCAAAGTTACTCCAACAAAAGAAAGCAATGCTATTTCATCCAGCCGGGACCACCTCACCCCAACTGAAACACATGAAAACGATGACAATTCTACATTATGGAAAGTGATAGAGTCCCTTCAAGAAAAACTTAAATCTATGAAGGAATTCAAAGAAGCCACAATCGCACATATGAAAGCGATGGAAAACGCCATTAGAGAACTTCAGAGCAAGGTGAGACAACTTGAACAAGAAAAAGAGAGGGCAATGGAAGACTTCCATGCAAAGACAAGCAAACTGGAGCAGGAAATGTACAAAACAAATAGAATCACTCAAGGCATGAAAATGGAAATGGAAACAATAAAGAAAACACAGTCAGAGTTAAAAATGGAAATGGAGAATCAAAGGAAGAGAACAGGAACTATGGATTTGAGTACCAAAAATAGGATTCAAGAGATGGAAGACAGGATCTCAGGCATGGAAGATTCGATGGAAGAAATCAATACAACATCCAAAGAAAATGAGAAAGCTAAAAAATCTCTCATCCACAATATCCAAGAAATCAAGGATTCAATGAAAAGACGGAACCTAAGAATTATAGGCATAGAGGAAAGAGAAGACTCCCGACTCCATGGTCCAGGAAATATCTTCAACAAAATCATAGAAGAAAACATCTCAAACCTAAAGAAAGAGATGCCAATAAAAAATCCAAGAGGCTTACAGAACACCAAACAGATCAGAAAAGAAACTCCTCTCGCCACATAATAATTGAAACTCCAAATATAGAGAACAAAGAAAGGATATTAAAAGCTGTAAGAGAAAAAGGCCAAGTCACATTACAATGGCAGACCCATCAGAATCACACCTGACTTCTCCTCAGAAACTTTAAAAGCTAGAAGGGCCTGGACAGATGTCCTACAAGCCCTGAGAGATCATAGGTGCCCAGCCAGACTACTATATCCAGCAAAACTCTGTATCAACATAGATGGAGAAAACAAGATATTCCATGACAAAATCAAATTCAAACAAGATCTACCCACAAACCCAGCCCTACAGAATATCCTAGAAGGAAAATTCCAACCCAGAGAAGATAACTACACCCAAGAAAACAGAGGAAATAGAAAACTCCACAACAACTAAACCAAAAGAAACACAAGATGATATACCAGCTATACCAAAATAATGGGAAATAACAACCCCTGGTCACTAATATCCATCAACATCAATGGACTTAACTCGCCAATAAAAAGACACAGACTTACAGACTGGATCTGTAAACAAGACCCATCTTTTTGCTGCATACAAGAAACACATCTCACTATTGAAGATAGACACTATCTCAGAGTAAAGGGCTGGGAAAAGGTTTTCCAAGCAAATGGACCCAGGAAACAAGCTGGAGTAGCCACCCTAATATCAAACAAAATAGACTTCCAGTTGAAGTTAATAAAAAAAGACAGAGAAGGGCAATACATACTCGTTAAAAGAAATATTCATCAAGAGGACATCTCAATATTGAACATCTATGCCCCAAATACAAAGGCACCTACATTTATAAAAGAAACGCTTCTAAAACTTAAATCGCACATTGATCCAAACACTTTAATAGTGGGAGACTTCAACACCCCACTCACAACTATGGACAGATCATCAAGACAGAAGCCAAACAGAGAAATAATGATTCTAACAGAGATCATGAACCAAATGGACCTAACAGATATCTACAGAGCATTTCACCCAAACACAAAAGAATACACCTTCTTCTCAGCACCTCATGGAGCCTTCTCCAAAATCGACCATATAGTTGGACACAAAGATAGCCTCAGCAGATACAAGAAAATTGAAATAACCCCTTGTATCTTATCAGACCACCATGGAATAAAGCTGGAGTTCAATAGCAAAAGAATCAATAGAAAGTCTACACACACATGGAAATTGAACAACTCTTTACTAGAGGACCACTGGGTCAGGGAAGAAATAAAGAAGGAAATCAAAGGCTTCTTAAAATCCAACGAAAATGAAAACACAACATACCCAAACCTATGGGACACAATGAAAGCTGTGCTACGAGGAAAGTTCATAGCACTAAGTGCCTTCAAAAAGAAAATTGTGACAGCTCATATTAGTGAATTAACAGCTAAACTGGGTGAATTGGAAAAAAAGAAGCAAACACTCCCAACAGGAGCAGAAGGCAGGAGATCATCAAACTTAGGGCTGAAATCAACAACTTAGAAACAAAAAGAACTATACAAAGAATCAATGAAACCAAGAGTTGGTTCTTTGAGAAAATCAACAAATGCTGCTGGTCCAACTGGATGTCCACTTGTAAAAGAATGAAATTAGACCCATAATTATCACCTTGTACAGAACTTAAGTCCAAGTGTATCAAAGACTTTAACATAAGCCTGGTCACACTAATCTATTTAGAAGAGAAAGTGGAGAAAGCCTAGAACTCATCTGCTAATTTGTAGGTGGAATTTTTTAGCGTAAAAGGGCCCCGTACTGTTTGTTTCCCAGGCAGAGTTTCAAAAGAAAATAGCATTTTACAGTCCGCATTAATGGGAAATTACTTTCCATTAGGATTCTGAATGATTTGCCCATAATGTTTATAAAGGACAGGAAAAATGTCAAGCATTTCACTCACAATTTTAAGCAAAGCTCTGAAGGCTCTGCCAGAAACAGATTCCAGGAACACTTTCTTCATCGTTTCTTCTTTCTAGAGAGGGAAAAGAAGAGCGAGCGATGAAGGGGGACGAGGTCAGTTAAGCAGACTATGGTGTGACTGAGATGGACCCATTGATGATGTCACTGGTAGGCAGTAAAGAGAGCGAATAAAGTGAGCCAGGGTGGGGACTCATACGGAATGAGGGAGTCAACAGACAGGGGCCAAGTTCAGACCCTGGCTAGAAGAAACGGATGTCTGTGCAAGCCCCCGTGCTCAGGGGCATGCTGTTTCATCAGCTCAAGTTGCCTCTTTGTCCCTAAAGAGAAAAGGAAGCCAAGGAAAGTCCTTGAGCAGAACTCCGTGCCCAGGCAGTTCTCAGAATGTCATGGGTTAAAAAACAGTGTGCCACTTGAGACCAGTGTTCCAGATCCTTCCTCATCCCTGGGAACGTGCATGAGGCTCTTAGTTGTCACTTACTCTACATTAAAATAGAGGGCAAGCTGTAGTTTTACCTTTTTACTGTTATTTATTTTAGAAATGTTGGAGTTTTTAAGGGAAGGACTTACTACAGAATCAAGGAGAGAGAGAGACATTTGGGAAAAGTACACACAGTAAACACAGCTTCTTCATCATAGCCTGAGATTCCTATGGTTTTGGTGGCATCCATTTATGAGCCTTTTTCCTTCCCTGCTGAGATTTCTGAGGGTTCTAATTAATATTATGACTGCTAAGGGTTAACAGGCCGCAGCCTGAGATCTGCTACAAGTGTGTAGAGAAGGCTGAGGCTCAGGTCATTAACAGATGTGTGCCTTGGGCCTGTCAGAATATGTAAAATAAATCTCTCCACTGACTTGTGTTAAGACATTCTACCTCCCGTTAAGTATAAAAGAGACTTTTATAAATTTTTTGACACTTTGAAGGCTGCTCAGAAATAGCTTCCAGAGACCAAGTCGTTTCTCTTGTGGGAGCCAATCTCCAGGGATTACATTGGAAAGTAAACATGTATTCAAAAGGGAAAGGCAGGGCTTACAAGTTAAAAAAGACACACACTTTGCAATAGGAACATATACATTTATTAAGCTAAATTTCCGAAGAGGAAATTAAAACTTCACAGAGTCCCTAGAGTGGAGTTCATTCAGTCAGCAGCTTTGTCCCCACCCCCCACACCAAGCCCTCCTCTATGTTCATTTCTGTAGCTTTCAGTCCTGGTTCTGACTTATGTCATTGCAAGAGTGAGATAAACAAGGGAACAGGAGTCCCACATTGTATGCAGTTCAGATTCAGCCAGTTTGGGCCAACTTCAGGTAGATTTCTCAACCTCTCCACATGGATCTGAACTTGCACTGAATGAAGACATTGGGCTTCACTCTTGGGTGTTGTGTCTGTCACATTTGTCTCTGAGTACTTGGCATTCTTAACATCTTAAAAGTGGACAGGCGGAGTATTTAATATTTCTTACATTGAAAAGTCATTATTAGAAAAGAAATTGTAAACTATTATGTCCCTCAGTCAGTAGTGACTTGTATGGAGAAGTATCTGAAGCTCTTTGCTATTTTCCAAGCTGAAGGAGGCTTTGGAAGGGAAAGGCTTTCTCACTGTAGGAGAAATATTCCGAAATAGTTTCCTGGAATTCATCTACATGCTCTGCCATGGGAGTTTCTGAGAGCCATAAAGTATGGCCTCTCACCTAGCTTTGTGAATTTCAATAGAACTTGGTGGAAATGGCTTTGTGGTAGACGATATTCTCTCAAATGCAGAATATCTTAGAGTATGTATTTTATAACAATATGACTAAGCTGTAAGCTAATATTTCAAACATCATAACCCAAATATTAATATAGATGTTAATAAAAACAGTGTAGAAGTCCAATGTCTCTGGGGATTATGAACAGGGCAGCTTGTAGGGGACTATATGAATCCACACATGACACCCCCGAGGCAGTGATCTATGGCATTTCCCTTTGGTGGAGAATGATGGGCAATCTTGATGATTCTTAGAGGAACACTTGAAGCCCTATATTTATGCAGAGTCTTTTGTTTTTTCAGTATTAATGACTAACCCATGCTGTACAAAGCAAGAGGCAGGTCTACGAAGGGCCCTCTGTCAGCTTATCCCTCCCTGTGCCAGTTTCCAGGTGACTGGAAAGCCACCTCTGATGACAGTGTGTCTTTCCCATTGACCATGTCATAGCAAAACCAACTGATAAACACTGGACCTGGTTGTAGTTGAGGAGCCAGCAGCCAGGAGTCTGAGTAAATGAATGGCCTTCGCTTCTGCACTAGTCATCCTAATAGACTTCTCTGAGCTGTGTCAGGTAGGGCACAAGCTTTATTCACTAAACTCAAGTGACGAAGTCTGTGCGGATGGTGCAGTGTTGGGGAAGGTTAAAATGACTCACATGGCTTGTTTCTATAGATGGTGCCAATGAGTAAAGTTGAGTCCCCCTGCTAAGTAGTTTCAATGCCACCTATTATAGACACATAGTGGGCTGTAATTTTAAAAAGACAACTCATAGACTTTATTCAGCAATTTACAATGTTCCCATCATAGATTAAGATTTAAGATTTATATTGTAATTAGAACTAAACTTTGAGTTTATAAGTGTTGGAGAGGGAGCCTGAACCAAACATTCACCTTCTAACTCAAACGAAATAGTTTGGTACAAGTTGAGCATAGTGCCTGGCCTATAGCGCACATTGATGACTGAGTGTGAGCCTGAATTAGAATTTCTTGGACTGGGTGTTTGCCTCAGTGGGTGAGTGCACACCTCACAGGCATGAAGCCCTGGGTTGGATCCTCAGTACTTTATAAATCGGCTACTGATACATTGTTACTTGGGGGGGGGGTAGAGTCCAGAGGATCACAAGTTAAAGGTCGTCCTCAGCCACATAGGGAGTTTGAGGCCAGCCTGGGTTGGAGAAAAGATTGGGGGAGGGAGATGAGTGAGGGGAGATAGTGATGGAAAAGACAGGAGAGGAAGAAAATGTTGGATCATGGATTTGCCCCAACATGTTTAGAAGGTAAATTACGGAGTCAAATTCTTCAGGTGTCATCAAATCTTAGGGTGACTGTCTTGTGGAAACAAAGCTTCCAGAAGGACACTTGGGGTTCATTCCTGATTGAAATGCTGATCCTCTGCTAGCCAGGCACCTTCTTCTCTCACCTTAGTGGCCCTGGGTTTCGCTAAAGTAATAAGGACATACTACTGAACATTTGTACTTGAGACAAGAAAGAGGATGGCAGACAAGTCACTCTCCCCACCTGCCCCAAGCCTCAGCCCAGAAGGATAAAGGGAGATTTGGGGTTGGAGGGGAACTACAGTCCTATCTCTGTCACTTTGTACTTTGGGGCCCCGATTTTGTCCTCTGAAGACCAGGGATCATAACTCTCCATCAGGCAGATTTATTCTAGGATAAATTTAAGCCTGTAAATTAGAGATGCTGGGCACGGTACTTGCTATAGTGTAAGAGTGTACAACACAGCTACTGTTGATGATACATAATCGGTTATCTGATTTCCCAGCCTACCACAGACTGAAAGCAGCAGAATAGAAGGTCCTTGAGGGACTGCGTCGGGAAGGGGGGAAATTGGCAGGTCGCAACCCAGCTACAAGGGAGGCAAGAACAGAGCTATATTTTTAAAACAAACAAACAAAAAACCAAAAGCACAAATTTTTTTTTCTCAAAAAACACAACAGGTTGGGGCATTTACTAAAAGACAAAGTACCCTTCTCAGGTCAGTAGTTTCCTGGAGACCCCACTCCTTGTCCTTCCACAAGACTCATGCTGACAGGTGGTGGTGTAAGTTCACTCCCAGAAAGTAGGTGTATGTGAAGGGGATCAAGTGTGCCTTTCATTATGAGTGCTCAGACCCAGAGTTCCCTGAGGTTTGAAATCCCTAGAGTCAAGGCAAGCAGAGGAAAGGAGGAAACCCCTTTTGTGGCCTAGAAAACCTTCAACTTTCCACACTTGAAAAGAGAACTCACCCCTTCCCCTGCTCATCACCCCTTCCACCTTCACTCCCTCAAAGTCAAGTGGAAACAGAGCATTTGAGAACAGCTCCCCAGCCTGAGGAGTGAGAAAAGGGAGGAGGAAAAGGGAGAGCACATCAGGCCACTCTGCTCTTACACAGACCCTAGTCTGGTGTCTAAGGAGTGGATGCTGTTTCAAAGTGCAGGATCCAGGCACAGGAAGTTAGAACAGAACCCCCACTAGGGAAGGACATCCCTCAGTGTGGGTAGGATCTGGGCAGAGGAGGATGTTTTCAGTTTTCCTGGGTCTGAGAGCTCCCTGGGGGCATGCGAAGCTGGGCTCAGCTGAAGGACAGGGATTGGCTCAGATGTAGAGAGGGGTTGAGGTTGGCTGAAACATGGAGAGGGGATAAACCTTCCCACCCTAATGTGACTCAGAGATGTACAAGGTAGAGTGGTCTGAAAAACACTGCTTTCTCTGTCCCTTACATTGGAGGGACATGGTCGTAACTGGTTATTAAATTAAATCCATCGTCTCTGAGGCTGAGGGGTACTCATTGCCTTACGGGTGGTAAACACTAACACCTGAGAAGTTGCAGCTGGGCAAGATGAGGCATTGTGGGACTGGGTGGCTACTACATGGAAAAAAATGTGGTCAGAGTTTTTATGCCAATTGCAGTTTTAGCAGGAACTTGGCAAAGAAGGATGAGGTTGAGGGAAGTGCACTGGAAAGAATTTTCCTGAGGTTAAGATGGGACCCTCTATTGTTAGAAAGTGGACTACATCACTGCCAAGAGGGAAGTGAAGTTTGTTTTAGGAAGAATATGGTTTCCATCTCCATTGTGTGTGGCTGAGAGAAAATGCCTTCCCCCACTTCTTTCTCTCCTCTAATGGTGTGGAGCAGAGCTTGAATAGTAAGTTTTTAAGTGGGATATTCTCTTTTCTCTGTTAAAATACTCATTGTTTCAGTACATTCTCAAAAATAGACCCTGTTTCCTACCTCTCTGCTTGAGTTAAGGTCCAGGTCTCAGGTGTCAGAGAAAATAAACATGGTCTCTGGGGTTGGTGGGAGGGCCTGTGGCCTTCCCCAGTGGACTCCATGGGGTCCTGGGTGTCTGCTTACTGTTTTCTAGAGCACACAGACCTGTGCTAGCCAGTGACAAACTTGTGTGTACACTTTCTCTGTGCTTCTGGTTACCAACAACTTCATCAAATAAGCAAGGGTGGAGGGCTGCTGAGGGCTTCAAGGCCACAGGAACAGAGAAAGATGCTGCCTGGGAGCTATGTTTTCTTGCCAGGAGTTTTGTTGGAGGGTGCTGTGTCTGGAAGTGGGAAACCAAGGATTCAGGCACCTTGAAGATGGGTATCTCAAACACTGAGGAAGCAGAGATAGTCTTGACTGGCTGTAAGTTGTGTCTTGCAGGAAGTGAATTTTGTGTCCTGGAAGGCCCAGCCACTGTCTCTCAGGTGGGAGAAGAGAAATTTTCTCTAACTGGGCTTGCTGTGAGTCTCTGTTTAGACCAGCAGCGGAAACAGCTCAATCTTTTTTTTCCATTTCCACTGTTTGCCAAAGATGGAAAGAGGGGAAAAAAAGATTAATCTTTTTTCCATTTCTTCTAATGGAAAAAAATGTAATCTAGCCATTTCAAGGTAACTCAACCTCTTCCAATGAGAGGTATAGCTGGCAGATTTATTACTCACTGGATACAGGAAATAACTATAGTTGATTCAGAGATGAAACCCCTGCTTGCTGGTGGTTTTCCCTAATTGTCCTCTAATCCCTTGGTCCATCCCAAGCTGTCCTCCAAATGCATGGGGGACTTAATGGAGACTGAGGGTTCCATATTTAGAGACTTGCTTCCACAGTGAGGCCACTAGTCACAGGTGGCCTGGCTTCAGAACTAGATCTGCTAAGCCTCTTGTCCCAGTCTCACCTCTGAGAAGCCAGGGCTGTGTGTGCTGAGGTTGGTGATGGTCTGCGGGTAGCCTTCGGGCCCTCAGCCCTGCCTCATTCCTGCTGGCACTTGGGAGATTTGTTGACATTTTGTGGAGAGCAAGTGCTGGTTACTTCAGTCCCTGCTCTGATTTCATTGCACCACATTTTCCCTGGCTCAGAGCACTGTGGGAGCCTGCCTTGACCCAGAGTTCCGTTGGTAACTGAGGCCGACATCATCGCCCAGGTGTAATCAAGGAAACATTTCCATGCTGTAGGCCACTGTCTTCTCTCTCCAGGTCCTGCCTGCTCTAGGAAGGGCTTCTACCTTTTTTCTAAATAGCAGGAAACAGCTATTTAGCAGAGAAACAGCTCCTCCCTCTCCATGGATTGAAATAAAGTCTCTAGGCTCTGAGGTCTGGTTCTGTTCAATAATCTTACATAGCCATGGAGGAGAAACCATGAGTGAAAAGCCTCATTTGCCCTGCTTTATTGACCTGGAATTATATATTCCAAAGCACAATAGAAAACCTACTACTTGCATAGTTGCTAGCACCAACTACAATAACAGCAGCAACAACAACAAATAAGTAAATAAATAAATACATAAAATAAGTAAAGATAAAACATAGAAACAATCTGAGAATAGTTTGTATCAAACTTGGCAGATAGAGGCCCAGTGTTTGGAGTATTATAAGGGTTACCAATTTTAAAAAATAAAGGTAGAATATTAAATTAATGATAAATATTAAGCATCTTGGCAAACTTCATGTTCTGTGATGATCACATCCTGCTCTAGGCAGTTATTCTGAGGTAAAAATGAAGAAGTTTGTGTCCATATATGTCAAGAGATACATACACTGCTTTCTTCACAGTTATCTATGAAAGCCAAGAAAGACCAAAAGAGAATGGAAGAGGAAAGAGGGTGGGAGGGAAGAATGAAGTAACGGAATAAGGAAGAGAAAAGATGGGAAAGAGTCAAGCAAGGAGAAGAGAGGGAGAAGGAAAGGAGAGAAGGAAGGAAAGAAGGAAGGGTCACAAATGTATAGTTATAGATTCGGTAAGACCAGGGATGCTCAGAATGACTGGCCCTAATAGATGCCAACAATAAAGGAAAATTGGTACAGGTGGCAGCTGGCCAGTAACTGATAGTTGTGTGCGCAGCTAGGTTTGTAGTACTACGTACAAGAAAATTATTTAATGAAAAAAATGTATGGAAATATATTCAGAGATTTCATATAGACACCTGGCGTTCACAGGCTTCACACTGATTATCTCTGAGTCAGTGAGGTGGAGTTGACTTGTCCCCAATCTGAGTCAGCCGTTTCTCTGCTGCAGTGACTGTGCTTTAGTTTTGGGGAGAAGCCCTGGGTGTGACAAGGCTAGGCCTGAGCACATTAGTCTGCTCTGTAAATACTTGTATTCCTGCTGTGACTTCCCTCTGTATGTTCTCACGTTACCACCTCGGCAATCCTGGACATGTATAACACACCACCTCAACTTGGTCCTTTGGTTTTCCCAGTGACCACAAAGAAAATCTGAGCATTCTGGAAGCAGGACTGAGGCCTTGTGAATTGCCTTTCCCCTTGGACTCTGGGCCAAGCTGAGAGTACCTGTGCCCAGGAGTTAGGGCTGGGTGTGTTTCCTCTTCCTCAGAGAACTTAAAGGACAGGCACTGGGTGCGGGTGGGGGGAGGGAGGAGGCCAGGGACCACAAAGAGTATCTGAGAGCAATGAAAGCCCACCTTGGGGTGAGCAGGGAGCAAATGCAGCCCTTCCCCCATCTCGTTTCTCTGTCCTGTTAACCTGTACTTTTTGTCTCCATATTACATGGACAGGTACTCACATTCCTGCGGACCAGCCCTGCTGTCGTGGTCTCTATGACTTTGAGCCAGAAAACGAAGGAGAATTAGGATTTAAAGAAGGGGACATCATTACATTAACCAGTCAGATAGATGAAAACTGGTATGAGGGAATGCTACGTGGGAACTCCGGCTTCTTCCCCATTAATTATGTGGAAGTCATTGTGCCTTTACCTCCGTAAATGTGTCTTTTGGACCTAATTTCATAACAAATGAATTCGCACCAGTGTTCTCTCAGTGTTCTGTGACATCCTCACTCTCTGGCCCACTTAATCACTTTTGTATGTGTGTTTTCTTTATAATGTATTTTGTATCAGTTTAATTTGTAAAACTGATTTCTTTGTCCTAACTCATAAAGATGGTTTTCCTCTTGTTCTAAAAAGTCATTGGTTAAATGTGTTTGCTTCCTGTTGCTAAAAAAGTGAATTGCGCCCACTGCAGACATGTGAACAAATGGCCTGTGTAGTCCTTAGCTGCAGTGGAATGCACCCTTTGCAGCTAAGAAGGCTAAAGATTTTGTTTCTTTACGTTAGTGATGGCATCAGTTTTTTCCTGTTTTAAGCTTGCCTGTGAACAGTCCAATAAACATGACACACTGTGTTTTTAAAAGACTATGGCTGTTTTTAATGTTAAATTGCTTCTTAAGCATGGGCATTAGTGCAAATCCTTGGCTGACCTGGAGTCCCAGGTGGGGTCCATAGAGGATGGCTGGAGATCAATGCCAGCAGGTGGGCCACTGATTTAACTATGGTACTCCCCCTTCTCATCCCAAGACTAGAAAACCTTTCTGCCTACTGTTAAGTTTAGAAAACAGCCCTTCTCAAGCTTTGTCTGCTCTCACATGTGGGCAGGTAGGTTTTCAAACAGTCCTGTTGTGGATGCTGAGAGATAACATGGTCCATTGGGCTGCGTGTCCAAGAACTTAGGTTTACAGAACCAGCCCTGGACTTACCCAAGTCTGACCTTGCTACATGCTGTGTCTCAGCAGAGTCTGGGAAACTCTGCCACACGAAGAAGAGGCAGTTACTGCTCCCCTTTTCAGAGAAGGGGAACCATGAATGGCTTCTTCAGGATCAGACAACCAATAGTGGCAGAAGTCGAGTGTGAGCTCTGATAGTGTGATGGGCACTGGCAGGCAAGTGTTTGTCACTCAATGGGACCTGCACTGTTGATCACTGGCATTTGCAATAAAATCCCAGTGGCCAGATTGGTCCCCTGAAAAGCTGACTTAAGTTGGGTTTATTAGTCTTCTGAGCTCTCTTTCCTAATAGGTTTGTGTGTGTGCCCACCCCACCTCTTGCACATTCAGTGTCTATGAGAAATGGTAATTCTTGACATTTACTGGATGTTTTTTATATGCCAAGGGCTGCTCTGAGCATCTTCCATGAAAACCTCACACATCTGATGCCACTCTTCAGACACTAGGATTGTGCCACAGAAGCACTAATTAACTTTCTAGCCACACAGTTAAATTTCAGAGCTGGAATTTTAATTCACAATCTTCTCCCATGCCTGTGATCTTTACCCTTAAAGAACAGCTCTCATTACATCTTTTCTCTATGTAAAATCACAAACTAGCCTGTTTTTATACCTGATTTTTATTCTTCATTTGCTGTATTAAAAGTTTACCAATAAGAAACCCAGGGCCACTCTTGATGCTTGCAATTTACTCTGATAACTGGTTTAGGAGAAATAAGCAGTAATCAAAGTTAATTGAGAGCTACAGATTAATGTCTAATAATAACTGAAACATTCATTGATTTGCTTAAGATCACTTTAAAGCAATTAGAAAAATGGCTTGGTTAACTGCCAGGCAGCTGCTGAGGAGTGGGTCTAGCAACCATGTCCTGTGTTCCTGTGCCATTGTGTCTTCCATGGCCTTGTGGCCTCAGCTGTTTGGCAGGGTCTCATTTCCACATGATGTTTGTGGAGAAGGCTGTCAGATAACATCTGGCTCCTGGCACAGGCTTGACACCAATTGCTCTTAACCAGCTGTTGGAGAGAACATTTCATTGTGAGTTCCTGAGGCACACTCACACTTTTATGGAAATTCACTGTCTTCCTGGTTTGCTTTCTCCTGCTGCAATAAACACCACAGCAAAAGCAACTTGGAAAGAAAAGGGTTTATCTTATCTTACAGACCCGGTAGTTCATCATAGAGAAAAGTCAGGGCAGGAATTCAAGGCAGGAACCTGGGACAGGAACTCAAGGCAGGGGCCTGGAGAAATGCTGCATACTGACTTGCTTGGTCTGCTTTATTGTGTAATCCAGGACCATTGCCCATGAGTGACATTGTCTACAGTAGGATAGGCCCTCCCATATCAACAATTCATCAACAAAATGGCCAATAGACTTGCCTGCAGACTAATCCAATGGCGCAGTTCCTCAACTGAGGTTCCTTCTTTCCAGATGACCCTAGCATGGGTCAAGTTGACCAAACTATTAAGAAGCACATCTCTCAGCTTGCATCAGGCTTTCTCTTCTCATCATTAAGAAGGCCATGTAAATTATCTTTTGTTGGAAAAAAAGTATCCAGGACCTTTCAGGTGTCAAAACAATTTTGAACATCTAAATAGCTTATTTTTCTAATTATAAAGTTAATATGGGTGTACTGTAGGAAAATTCAAGATCTCTGTAGTTACAAAGGAGAGTAGAAAACACCTTTTAGTTCACAACCCCAAAAGAATTACTGTTGTGACAGTTTTCATGATGCCCTTGCCATCTTGCCCATGTATGTTTCTGTATTCACATGTGTACATGAGTTGGGGTGTATGTTGTGATTTCAGCTT
This sequence comes from Lophiomys imhausi, assembly GCA_907164525.1. NCBI lineage: Eukaryota > Metazoa > Chordata > Mammalia > Rodentia > Muridae > Lophiomys > Lophiomys imhausi. The sequence goes on along the minus strand of CAJQZJ010000156.1, from coordinate 289,394 downwards.
TACATGTTAACTTCAGACCTAAGTCTTTGAACTAACGATTTAATATTTTATTGTGTGGGTGCATAACATATAACTAAGTTTCTCTATTACACATTTCCAGTTTTCTGGTAAATTACTATGATAAGCATTTTAAAGTTATTTTACATGGAAATGGGTCAAAAAGTCAAACAAATTGAACTTGAATTTATGTAAATTTGGTGTATTAGTTAACTTCCTCATTAAAGTACCTTTATTTTCCAAAGGTTGCATGTCTGTGCTACTGGTTGCATTTCCAAACTATTTTCCTATGATAAATACATATCAATCTACATTATTACCAGGTGTTGTGGCATAGCATTCCCCTTCTCCAAACCCTCACTACTTGTTAACGCTTGTCTCTGATGTGAGGTGACAGTCATTTCCCCTTATTGCAGGGGATGTGCTAAATATCTTAGACCCTGAGTTGATATCTGAAACCAAGAACTTAGTTATTTACACACACACACACACACACACACACACACACACACACACACATACACGAGAGAGAGAGACAGAGAGACAGAGACAGAGAGACTGAGATACACATATGCACATACAGAGAGAGACAGAGAGATGGGGACATGTCGCGTCCCTCTCGACCAGCAAGAAATGACGCAACTCACAAAAGCTCTTCTCCTGCAGTTTATTCAGGTCCCTTGAAAACAGTCTTCCGAAAAGGGCCGGGCAGACCCAACCCACAGGCTAAATACTAAATGAACAGCCAATCAAGTAAAGCCACGTAGTGCTATCTTAGAGGCCCACGTATGCGGAAGCAAGCCAGATCAGCAGTCTTAGCCAAATATGGACTTGTTTACCACCGAGAGCGCTCACCATCGGGCTGGTGGAAGGCGGAGACCAGCGCCATTTTTAAGGCGTGGCACGTCGCAGCTCTCTACAGTTCCTCCTTTTTTTTTTATTTTTTCTAAAGTTGGTAGAAGTCCCTGGAAAGGTTTCGTAATCCCCCTATCTGGGGATCTCACGGTGGGCCTGAGCCTGTAGGAGGGCGGTGCTCAAACTCTTACCCATCTCTGGGTCAGCCTCCCCACTCGGGACTGCCCTGTCTTAGGTGGCCGAGACTTACCCGTCAACTCTGTCACTGACTTACCAGACCCTAATATCTGTGGAACGAATTCCTCAGTGGGCAGGGACTATGCTTAGTGAAGATTTACTTCACGGCAGCAAGCCATGCCTGAGGGGACTGGCCCGCCTCAATGGCGACAAGGGCTTGTATAATCATGGCTGCATTACGCTTTTGTGTGGTTCTCATTTTGTAGATGCACCATAGGCAAACCAGAGAGGCTAGCATCATCAGTATCGCCAAAGAGCCTACGCCCGCCCACTCCTTAAGATGATCCATTGCTGTCTGTATCCAAGAAGTCAAGCCAGTAGCCAGGCTCAGATCCACCCGAGTGGAGTTGATGTGGATGATTGTCGCTCTCAGCTCTCTCATCAAATTTTCAAATTCAGCCGACCAATCCTGTAAAAGGAACTTTGACAATTGTCTGGACAAGTTAGCAGCTTTTGTATAATTTTGATATTGTACGGAAGTAACACACAAACCTTGCATTTTCCACTCACACCCCAATTGTGCTAGTTGCCAAAGAGAATCAATCTGTTCTTGTATTAAATCTATGCGTTGATTAACTATCATAAGACCTCCTTTGAGATGAGAATTCATAGAGGTCTGAGTATCCAATGCCTGTGCCACAGTGGCTGAGATGTTATTCAGGGCATTGGCAGTCTGTATAGAACTAGACAAGGCAATAGCTGAGGCAGTAGCTCCCACAGCAGCAACAGTGATAGCAGTAACAATAGCTGCAATGATGCCAAAATCTCTTTTAATTCTGAATAGCATCATGGTATTAGGAGCCTCTACAGGAACTGGCACATATTGAGGCATTCTAGTCACCACAGCCACAGGAAAGGCTGTGGCATTCCAGCATAGGGCATAAAAACATGTGCCTGGAGTGCATACTAACTTTTCTTCACCTAAGGATGCACTTCCATTACTTACAATCCACAGAAAAGGAGGCCAGAGACATACTGGCGAAGCTGAAAAGCTCTTGTTGCGATAAGAATGAAACAGAATTCCAAGTACCAGAGCCACTACCGCTAGAGAAATCCAATCTGGTAGCAGACCCTAGGGAAAAATTACCTCTTTGATAAATTCCTCCCCCAAGCATAATGACAGGTCCCAAGTCCATGCAACTTCCATTTACTCCACACAAAAGCCACAAATCAAAAGGATTGGTGGCAGTCTGCTGAGGATCCCTAGTAGATATATCAAGCATTCCTGTACAAGACTTATTCACTATATTACTAATCATGGGGCTAAAGGAAAAATAATCTTGTTGAACCCAAACTGCTCTGCGCTCTTGACATCCAGTCCAGGGAAAAGGTCCTTCCTCTCCTGTGGATCCTCTACAAAAAGGTGCCCAGCGTGGCTGTCTGGGGGGGTCCCGGTCAGAGACTCGTGTGGGCCACCATCCTTCAAGGCGAGAACCATTGCCTGAAAACAAACCACCATTCCTACCCCAAAACCTCAGTTGTGGTAAAAAATCTGCTGACTGCTGAGACAATTTAATGCATTTTGTATCATCTGACCTATTGAAGCTCATTAAAAAGCACAAACTACCCTTCAAGCTGACATTTCTATTACCCTCTATAGGGCTTCTCTGATCATCAAAGGGAAGGTAGGGTAAGCCTAAGCTTCTATTACTGCTAAATAAGCGTGGAAACACAGTTGCATCATGTCTGACCGGCATCGGCTTTGGGAATATCAACAGGATCCCCCATCTCGGCTCGGTCATTCCTGACATACTCACTGCTACTATCACCAGAATCCTTAGGAGGGTCTTCATGACGAATCTTCCTCACAAGGCGTTCAGGCACCCACACTGGATCTTGTTGATCCTGAGGAAAAACACAAACAGACCCTCTCGCCCATGTTAGCACGGGGTCAGGCCCCCGCCAAGAGCCTGTCAGAATGTCCTTCCATTTCACCATGCTTTTAGGTGAACCATGGGAATCCTGATGTCTGTCCGCTGCTGAGCGGCCTTGAGCATCCAAATTGAAAAAATTTAGAGTAAATAAGGCTAAAGATATTCTCTCCTTGGGGGTACGGCCTTGGCCTATTCCCCCTTTTTGTTTTTGCAAGCATTCTTTCAAGGTGCGATGAGCACGCTCCACAATTCCTTGTCCTTGAGGATTGTATGGTAATCCATGATTAAGCTGTACCTCCATCTGGTTGCAGAAGGAGACAAAGGACTGTGCCGTATAGGCTGGTCCATTGTCCGTTTTTAGCTGCTGTGGTTTTCCCCATGCAGCCCAGGCTTCTAAGCAATGTCCTATGACATTGCGAGCCTTTTCTCCACTCATAGGTGTAGCATGTATGATACCTGAGCAGGTATCCACAGATACATGAATGTATTTTAAGGTTCCAAACTCTGAAATGTGAGTAACGTCCATTTGCCAGATTTTGAGTGGCATCAACCCTCTAGGGTTCACTCCCACACTGGGAGGATGATGATGAATCACACACTGAGGACAGTCCAAAACTACTTGTCTAGCATCTGCTCTAGACAAATGGAATTTCTGCTGTAGAGTTTTTGCATTTACATGAAATAATTGGTGAAACTGTCTGGCTTGGTCCAGGAATGAGCTCCAAAAAATGCATGTCAACCTGGTCCATTGATCAACTTTATCATTACCCTCACTTAATGGTCCAGGTAATCCTGTATGTGCTCTAATATGTTGAATATAAAAACACCTTTTTCTGTGCCAGATTAAAACTTGTAACTCTTGTAATAAGGCACATACAGTACTACTATTCTTAATAGGACCTGCTAATTCTAATACTTTCACTGCGTTGACCACATAGACTGAATCTGAAATCAAATTGAATGCAAATTGACATCTTTTAAACACCTCAATTACTATTTTCAATTCTACTATTTGGGGGAGCCCGGTTGAAATTGACATAACACGGGCTCTTGTCTTTCTATCAAATAGGCTCCACAGCCTGTCTTTGAGCCGTCAGTAAACACATTTGGTGACCCTTGAAGTGGTACTGCTGAAGTAACTTTAGGGAATATCACTGGGTGCTCCTTAAAAAATAATAGCAATGGATGTTTAGGGTAATGGTTATCAATCACTCCTTCAAAGCTACATTGCAATATTGCCCAGTCATCTACAGTGCCACACAAAATCTTAATTTGATAACTGGAATAAGGCACTATTATACTGGCAGGAGCAACTCCAAAAGATTGCAAGCATTGTTGGATACCATTCAAGGCTAAAGCAGCAAGTGCAGTGGGATAATGTTCTATTCTGTTCTTACTTGTGTCCACATCCCCGGGCAGAAAGATCTCCCTACTTTCAGTGACTGAACAGGCTGATCTATCTGAGTGGCTTCTGGATATGGAGGAGGAGTTGAAGGTGCCATGGCAATGGCTTTGTTTACACCAGCTGCCGCCAGCGTGGCTGAAGGCACTGTAGCAATGACTCCACCCACACCGACTGCTGCTGACGTGTCAGACGCCATGGCAACAGCTCCTCCCACACCGACTGCAGCAGCGGCTCCTCCCACACCGACTGCCGCCTGCGTGTCCTTCTCTTTTACTTTTTTCTTTTCCTTTTTTCTTATAACAGTCCTCTCCAACCGTTCTAGTAGAGTGTGTAGCTCTCCTTCAGAATCTGTGCTCTCTGAGTCCTCAAAATCTCTAAAATCTCTAAAATCTGTAAGATCGGGATAGAGAGGAACTTTCTTTTTGCTTCCCTTTTCACTGTCTGCCTGCTCAAATCTTTCGCCTTTGTTACTTTCCTTTTCACTGTCTACCTGCTCAGATCTTTCCCCTTGCAGCAGTTCCAAGGCTGATTCTCCCTCTTTGATCACATTACAACATCTCTGATCTTCTAAACAACTCCTCACCATTTTCCAAATCGGTCTTACTCCATGCTTCAGAGTCCCTTGCTCCCAAGCAAAATCCAAGTCCCTGCCTAATTTGTCCCAGCAGGATACTGTAAGATTCCCGGACACCGCAAACCACGGAGCCACGGAATCACATTCATTCAAAAATCTTTCTAGGGTAGACTTCTTAATCTTTAAATTCCTAGCTAAAAGTAGCTCCTGAAGAGCCAGAAAAATTGGGTGTGACTCTGACAACCCCATGTTTAAAAATTTACTTTCAGTTTGCAGCTTCCTCACGAAACTGTACCTTTTGTTCGCTATCTCCGCGAAACTTTACCATACATTCACTATCTCCGCGAAACTTCACCGTACGTTCGCTATTATCCGCGAAACTTTACCTTGTGTTCGCTATCTCCGTGAAACTTTATTGTCCTGATTTATCCCAGGAACTTACCAACGCGTTGCCCCTGACTGCAGGAGTTCTGAGTCTTTTCTGGGTCCCCATACGGGCCACCACTTGTCGCGTCCCCCTCGACCAGCAAGAAATGACGCAACTCACAAAAGCTCTTCTCCTGCAGTTTATTCAGGTCCCTTGAAAACAGTCTTCCGAAAAGGGCCGGGCAGACCCAACCCACAGGCTAAATACTAAATGAACAGCCAATCAAGTAAAGCCATGTAGTGCTATCTTAGAGGCCCACGTATGCGGAAGCAAGCCAGATCAGCAGTCTTAGCCAAATATGGACTTGTTTACCACCGAGAGCGCTCACCGTCGGGCTGGTGGAAGGCGGAGACCAGCGCCATTTTTAAGGCGCGGCACGTCGCAGCTCTCTACAGGGACAGACAGACAAACACACACACACACACACACAGACACACACACACACGAGGGGGGGGGAGACAGAGATACACATATATACAGAGAGAGATGAACATACACACAGAGACAGAGAGAAATGAGATACACATATGTAGAGAGCTGTGATGTGCCACGCCCTAAAGATGGCGCCGGTTTCCGCCTTCCACCAGCCCGACGGTGAGCGCTCTCGATGATAAACAAGTCCGTATTTGGCTAAGACCGCTGATCTGGCTTGCTTCCGCATACGTGGGCCTCTAAGATAGCACCACTTGGCTTTACTTGATTGGCTGTTCATTTAGTATTTAGCCTGTGGGTTGGGTCTTCCCGGGCTTTCGGAAGACTGTTTTCAAGGGACCTGAATAAACTGCTGGAGAAGAGCTTTTGTGAGTTGCGTCATCCTTGCTGGTCGAGGGGGACGCGACAAGTGGTGGCCCGTACGGGGACCCAGAAAAGACTCAGAACTCCTGCAGTCAGCGGCAGTGCGCTGGTAAGTTCCTGGGATAAATTAGGACAATAAAGTTTCACGGAAATAGCGAACATACGGTAAAGTTTCGTGGATAATAGCGAACATACGGTAAAGATTCGCGGAGATAGTGAACATACGGTAAAGTTTCGCGGAGGTTGCGGACAAAAGGTAAAGTTTCGCGGGGAAGCTGCGAACCGAAAGTAAATTTTTAAACATGGGATTGTCTGAGTCACATCCAATTTTTCTGGCTCTTCAGGAGCTACTTTTAGCTAGGAATTTGAAACTTAAGAAGTCTATCCTAGAGAGATTTTTGAATGAATGCGATTCTGTGGCTCCGTGGTTTATGGTGTCCGGGAATCTTACGGTATCCTGCTGGGACAAATTAGGCAGGGACTTGGATTTTGCTTGGGAGCAAGGTACTCTGAAGCATGGAGTAAGACCGATTTGGAAGATGGTGAGGAGTTGTTTAGGAGATCAGAGATATCGCAAGGCAGTGGAAAAAGGACAAAAGGCATTAGAACAGTTAAAAGAGGAGCGCTCGGTCAAATCTGGGAAAGATACTTTGGAAGAGGATAGCTCAGAGTCTAAAGAGGAACTTAAAATGTTAACAAAGAAAATGGAGAAGTCATCTTTGAGGAAGAGTTCTGACTGCACCCGGATAGAGCCCTCAGGTACGGGGCCGCCTGTGCTGGCACCGCCTTCATATAATGAGACTTCCCCTCCGAGTGGTCCTAGTGGGCGGTCATTCTGTCCAAATGTCTGGAGGGAAGTGAGACATGAGCTGTACTACCCTGTCTTTCAGGATGGAGGGGGAAATCGTTATCATGAACCTCTCGATTTTAAGGTAATTAAAGCACTCGCTGAGTCTGTCCGCACTTATGGGATTAATGCTGCTTTCACTGTAGCTCAGGTGGAAGCTCTTAGTCGTTATTGCATGACTCCTAGTGACTGGATGAGCTTAGCACGTGCCTGCCTGTCCTCTGGGCAGTATTTAGATTGGAAGGCTTTCTTGATTGAGTTTGCTAATGAACAAGCTGCTGCTAATCGTGCAGCAGGAAACCCAGCCTGGGATGTGGACATGCTTCTTGGGCAAGGTCGATATGCTCAACAACAAACTGGGTATCCGGCTCAGGTGTTTGAGCAAATCAATTTAATCACAACCAGAGCTTGGAAATCATTGCCTAACAAAGGGGAAGTGAATGGCAATCTAACCAAGGTTATTCAGGATCCCCTGGAGCCTTTCTCAGACTTCGTGGCTATAATGGTTGAAGCAGCTGGAAGGGTATTTGGAGACCCTGATTTGGCAATGCCCTTAATTAAACAACTTGTGTATGAGCAATGTACAAAGGAATGTAAAGCAGCTATCACCCCTTATAAGAACAAGGGGTTGGAAGCCTGGATGCCTCAGTGCAGACTGCCACTACCTTGAATAATTTGTCAGCCAATGTAGCCACGGCCTTGGATGTATTGTGGCAGGTGGCCCAGATTGGCTGTGAGTGGAAAATGACTGGTTTGTGTGTGACCTCTCTGCCATATCAAAATTATACTGTAGCTACAAATTTGTCTAAGCAACTCTCTCAGTATCTTACAGGAAATTGGTCTGGCGAGTTTGATAAGCTGATGCAGAATCTGAGAACTGCCATCGTGCATGTGAATTCCACCCGGGTTGATGTCTCTGTTGCTGAAGGACTGTCGACATGGATCCTCCGAGCCATGAATCATCTGAGGGAATGGGTGCCCTAGGAGGCATGCTCTTCCTAGTCAGTTTCATTGCCCTATGGTGTATCTGTAAGATGAGGATTTCACAGAGGAGAAGCAATGCCATGCTGGTGCAAGCCTTTGCTGCCTTGGAGGCTAGACAGCCACAAGCTTGGTTGACTGTCCTAAAGGACTAAGCTATCATCACGCTCAGGATGCAAGGCTAAGCACTGCACTTGGGGTCAGCTTCCAGCGACATCAAAAAGGACATGTTTGATTGCATATGGGTTGGTATCCTAGTTTCCCATCTCTGAGAAAAAGATACTGGACGGGTATGGCACCAGCCTGGTTGGCTACTGGGCGTGGGGTCATTACAATGTCCTTTACATGCATATCAAAGATCAGATGCTTGATATATCTACCAGGGATCCTCAACAGACTGCCACCAATCCTTTTGATTTATGGCTTTTGTGTGGAGCAAATGGTAGCTATATGGATTTGGGACCTATACTTATGCTTGGGGGAGGAATTTATCAAAGAGGTAATTTTTCCCTAGGGTCCGCTACCAAATTGGATCTTTCTAGCGGTAGTGGCTCTGGTACTTGGAAATCTTCATTTCATTCTTACCGCAACAAGAACTTTTCAGCCTCGCCACTGTGTCTCTGGCCTCCTTTCTGTGGATTGTAAGTAATGGATGTGTATCCTTGGGTGAAGAAAAGTTAGTATGCACTCCGGGCACATGTTTTTATGCCCTATGCTGGAATGCCACAGCCTTTCCTGTGGCTGTGGTGACTAGAATGCCTCGATATGTACCAGTTCCTGTAGAGGCCCCTAATACCATGATGCTATTCAGGTTTAAAAGAGATTTTGGCATCACTGCAGCTATTGTTACTGCCATCACTATTGCTGCTGTGGGAGCTACTGCCTCAGCTATTGCCTTGTCTAGTTCTATACAGACTGCCAATGCCCTGAATAACATCTCAGCCACTGTAGTGTAGCACAGGCATTGGATACCCAGACCTCTATGAATTCTCATCTCAAAGGAGACCTTATGATAGTTAATCAACGCATAGATTTAATACAAGAACAGATTGATTCTCTTTGGCAACTAGCACAATTGGGGTGTGAGTGGAAAATGCAAGGTTTGTGTGTTACTTCCGTGCAGTATCAAAATTTTACAAAGGCTGCTAATTTGTCTAGACAATTGTCAAAGTTCCTCTTACAGGATTGGTCGGCTGAATTTGAAAATTTGATGAGAGAGCTGAGAGTGACAATTGTCCACATCAACTCCACTCGGGTGGATCTGAGCCTGGCTACTGGTTTGACTTCCTGGATACAGACGGCTATGGATGATCTTAAGGAATGGGCGGGCGTAGGCTCTTTGGCGATACTAATGATACTAGCCTCTCTGTTTTGCCTATGATGCATCTACAAAATGAGAACCACACAAAAGCGTAATGCAGCCATGATTATACAAGCTCTTGTCGCCATTGAGGCGGGCCAGTCCCCTCAGGCATGGCTCGCTGCCATGAAGTAAATCTTCACTAAGCATAGTCCCTGACCACTGAGGTATTCGTTCCACGGATATTAGGGTCTGGCAAGTCAATGATGGAGTAGATGGGTAAGTCTCAGCCACCTAAGACAGGGCAGTCCCGAGTGGGGAGGCTGACCCAGAGACGGGTAAGAGTTTGAGCACCGCCCTCCTACAGGCTCAGGCCCACCGTGAGATCCCCAGATAGAGGGATTACGAAGCCTTTCCAGGGACTTTTATTAACTTTAGAAAAAATAAAAAAGGGGGAACTGTAGAGAGCTGCGATGTGCCGCGCCCTAAAGATGGCACCGGTTTCCGCCTTCCACCAGCCCGACGGTGAGCGCTCTCGATGATAAACAAGTCCATATTTGGCTAAGACCGCTGATCTGGCTTGCTTCCGCATACGTGGGCCTCTAAGATAGCACCACTTGGCTTTACTTGATTGGCTGTTCATTTAGTATTTAGCCTGTGGGTTGGGTCTGCCCGGGCTTTCGGAAGACTGTTTTCAAGGGACCTGAATAAACTGCTGGAGAAGAGCTTTTGTGAGTTGCGTCATCCTTGCTGGTTGAGGGGGACGCGACACACATACACACACAGAAACAGAGAGAGAGAGATACACATGCACATACAGAGACAGACAGATGGGGACAGACAGAAAGACAGACAGACATACACACACACACAGATTCTGCCTATGCCTGTGTACACAGACTCAATACATTTCCATCATAACTAAGCATCTTCCACACACCGTGACCATCACTTCTGTAGTCTGTGGTGGGATGGTAAAACTAACACGAGTTCCTTTTTTTGTCTTCACAATCTCATAGATTTTACCACAGATTTTATCAGCCTTATCATATAATTATTTTATCTCTTGAGAAGATCATAACTGTTACTTAAATAGAGTACCTTTCAGCTTTTTCTTGGCACATCCAGGCTGCTACCATCACTACCCTTGTACTGATAATGTACTAATAAGGCCATACTCAATAAGAATAAATATTGCTTACAAATACAAGTGCTGCCTTACCACAGCAGTAGATGTGAGAGCAGAGATTCTGCTAAGTGACTACTGAGCAGGTAGTGTATACAGCACAGACACACTGGACAGTGAGACAGTCCATATCCTGGGCATGATGGAGCAAGACAGTGGAATATTTCCAGCACATTACTCAGAGTGGTCTGTAAGTTTTACCAAGAAATTGTTCATTTATGGAATGTTCTATTTAATATTTTCAGATCACAGTTACCCACAAGAAATTGGAGAGCAAAAAAATCAAAGATAGGTAAAACCACTTCATCCCACTGCGGTTTTGGTTTGCATTTTCCTTATTGCTAATATCATCTTTCTATCTGCTGACCATTATTTAGGCTCCTTGCTCTTTTCAAAAACAGGTTATTTCATTTTAATTTTTGCCATTGAATTGTAGAAATTCCATATGCACTTTAGATATGAACCCCTTGCCAGATCTATGTCTTGCAAATATATTATTGCAATTTAAATGTTGATTGATTTTTTTCCCTTTACTATGCAGAAGATTTTCATTTGATGCTATTCTGTATGGTATAGAGAATGATCTGTAATAGCCATACTTTCAGTTCTGAATGAGTTCATTTATTCAATCTATAGCAAGTAATGTAAAAGAACAAATATCAGATAGGGAGAAGCAGCAAACAACAAAATGCCAAATCAGGAGTTACGGTCGCCAGTAGAGTTGATTGGAGTGGCCTGATTGAGAGGGTGAAGAAAGGCACCACCATCAAAGCAGAGGCTTACAAACATCCAGCAAATGTTGACTGGAGAAACTGATTGAGCTTTCTCTCCATGGGTGAGTTTCTGGATCCTCATCCCCACGGTAGGCATGCTTACACCTTTAGATAAGCAATAGCGATAACTATTGGAAGTGGCTGACTTAGCTGTTCTCAAAGGGCACAATGTTCATGACACCCTTATGTGCTTGCTTTTTCTTTCCCTGTTATAGAGCCAGGGGACCAGCCTGATCTAGAGCGGGGTGGGGGGTGGGGGTGGGATGTGGGGGTTGGGGTGGGGTCAGAAGAAACAGTGGAGGAAAGAAAAGAGTAGAAGAAACTCTCCAATCCCAGAGTCCACTTCCAGTAAACTTAAACAACACGTGACAATTTACCAATGTAATTTACCTTATAGAGGCAAATCCTGCTTACTTAACTGACCTGTGCTTTTGGTGCTCTATCAAGCATGTATTGTCTTCTTTTAAGAGTTTTATTATTTCTAGTCTTATATTTTCTTGTTTGTCTATGTAAAAGTAAGATGCTACTGTGGTTAAGCCTTGAGTGTGTATGGGGAGATGGGGTTATAGCTAGAGATATGTGTGTATATAGCTGCCAAGCTAGGGCTGAAGCATGCTGTAACCCAGCCTTCTGCAGGGATCAGCCATGGGGCAGGAGGAGGTTGGGGGTGGTGGGTCTGCTTGTGGTCACATGCCTAGTACTTGTGCTTCCTGGGTCAAACACTGTAGAGGCAGTAATTACACAGCTCAAGGGTGGGCTGGGGTGGGTGGGTGGGTGGGTAGGTGGGAATGGTGGTGTAAGTACCTAAAGAATTCAAAGCTACTAAAATGTGATTGTGGTCTGGGAAGACTGGCAGGATCAGCTCAGATATTTCTAGGGAGGGAATCAGAGAAGGCTGATAGATAAATGCACAGAGGTGTTCAAGGATGTTAGTACTCTGTTGCAAGATTAAGACAACTATGGCTTCAACAGTCTATGTGTGGCTCTCCAGGTCAAGACCAGCTCCAGGCACTTCCTGAAGAGGAGAAACAAAGACTATTAATATTAAGGCTGATTGACTGGATCTTTTGACCGGAACAACAGCAGCAATGTATGATTTTATCGCATCTATTTGCGCATGTTGAACCATCCTTACATTCCAGTTATAAAATCCTTTGATCATAGTGTGTAGTCCTTCTAATGTGCTATTCAGTTCAGTTTGCCAGAATCCTATCAGGGACTTCTACATTTATGCACATTAAGGATATTGGCTGGTATTTAACTCTCATAATTGTGGCGTATTTATTTCTGTTGTTTTGTATAGTATTTACTGTTATAAGAGAAGGAACCATTTGTTGGACTGAAAGGGGGAGCTGTAGGGGGGAAGAGGGTGGAAGGGTGGGACAGGAGGGGGGAGTAGGGAAGGGATTGTGACTGAGATGTAACTTGAAGAAATAAAAAAATAAAGTATAAAAAAAAGGATATTAGCTGGTAATTTTCTTTTCTTATAGTGCCCTCATCTGGCTTTAGTATCAAGGTGATGCAAGACTTGTACAAATGAATTTGCAAGTGTTCCCTGGCCTTCAATTTTTGGGGAAGGAATCAAGAAATAGTGTCAATTCTTTTTAATTGTGTGTGACAGTGGAGTGATTTGGCCCTAGGTTTTTCTTTCTCAGGAGATCTTTTTTGTGTGTGATTGGATTTAGTTATTCATTATTGATCAGTTTAGATTTTCTCTTGCTTGTTCAGTCAAGTCCTAGGCTTACATAGGAGTATTTCTAGAACCTTAATCCATTTTCTATGCAGTTAGTTGGTGTGTAATTATTCTCTTGACCTTTTGCTTTTCCCTGCTGCCAATTCCATTATGTTTCTTTTTGTTTATAATCATATTTGTGTCCTTTTCTTTCTTGATCTAGCTAAAGTTTGTCAGATTTTTTTATACTAAACCAAAACATAAAACCCAAACTCAGTTTTTTCTTACACTTACATAAAAACTTTATTGTAGTTTATTAAAATTGATGATGTAATTTTGAGTACATTCAAAGTCTGTATATGTTTACACTTCTTTGTTTTGTTATTAAGGTCACAATTTGCATATTATTATATTGTATAGCCACCAACAAATTATTCTCTCAATAGTGATTTTTAATTCTTTTGTATTAGGTTTATACTAGAATTCAAGATTAAACACGTAGTATTCTCAATTTGACTAAGTAGTTGCAGTTACCCATGTGTTTTAACCTTTCATGTTTTAAGTTCCTACATTTAGTATTTCTTATAGGGCACATCCACTAATCGCAAGTTCCGTCAGCTTTTGGTTCGGAAAGTATCTTCTCCATTTCTGAGGGACTGCTTTTGCAGTCTGAGTACTTTTATCTTTCATCCCAGTCTCCCCTGGCTTACTGAGTTTCTGCCAATGATCTTATACAGATTCCTTGGTACATGAGAGGCTTTGTAAATTCTTGTTTATGACTTTTGAATGATGAATTTTGTTACAACTATTTCAGGAAGACCTCCTTATGCATTCTCTCATCTGAGAATTTTTCTGGCATTATTTTCCTAAGCTTAAGTAAACTTTTTGCCTTGATCTTGTTCACTGTTTCTTCCAGGACTCTGACAGCACATATATTGGTTTGTTTTATGGTATCCCACATATCTCATACCTTCCTTATTCTTTTTACTTCTGATTGGATGCTTTCAAAATTTGTTTCTGTTTTTTCTGGCACTTTCACTTGACTAGCTCTAATATTGAAGACATCCATTGAAATGCTTACTTTAAACATTTTATTCTTCAATTGCAAAGTTTTCTATTTTCCACTTTATTGGAGTTGCCATTTTGTTCACATGCTGTTTTCCAGATTTTGTTTAGTTGTCCACCTGTGTACTCTTGTAACTTATTGGTTAAAGTGATTGTTTTGAATTATTTAAATGAAAACAATAGACCCCATTTCCTTGGATTCTGTCCACTGCTGTCCTATTTTCTTTGATTCTTCCAGTTCTTCTCAGCGTCCGTGGCTGCTTTAACATTTAAAGAAGAGATCGTATCATTCTTCACTGGTGAACTTCAGCAGAGAAGGGACTTTACCAGTGGGACCAGCTAGAAATTTTGAGATCTCTCAGGCCCTTTCTACAGAATTCTCACTTGTTTTCTCTTATGTGATAAAGATTAGAATTATTCTAATTCTAAGAACTCTTTTCCCTTGATCCTTCAGTGCCAGACATGGTATTGATAGACTCCTATTTGTTTTCCCTAGACCGTAGTCTGAAATTGTATACCTTCTCCTAAATCATAATAGTTCAGGCAAGTACTTAAGATCTGTGGTCACTGTTGAGATCTTTGTGCTGTGCACGGGAGTCCGTTACAGGCCATTCCTGGGGATGCATGTGATGCCATGAACAGGTAGACATACATGGTGCTGACAGCATGTTTTGGATGGTTGGGAGTTCTTGCATGTGTAGTCCCATTGGTCCCTGGTAGAGACTTTTAGTGGAGACTGTCTGCTGTTTAGCAAGATCTGTGGCTTTTAATGGAAAATTCCATGGACGATGTTCTTTATTCCTTCCCTTTCTTCTTGATCCTGAGTGCCATGCTGTTTGTGTTAGTTCTATACTGCTGTGACAAATACTTAAGGAAAACAATTTAAAAGAAGGGGAAATGTCTATTTTGGTTTACAGTTTTAGAGGTTTCATTCTGTGGTTGCTTGTCCCCTCCCCTGTGGGCCTGTAATTGGGCAGAGTATCTTAGAAGAGAAAGAATGTGTAGATAATATATTCGCTTCACGTAATTCAGGAAACAGGTTGAGACAGTGGGTCTGGGTACATAATACCTTCGAAGGCATGCCTCCATCAAACTACTTCCTCTAGATTAGCCCTAGCTCCTAAAGTTTTCAATATCACCCCAAATAGTACTATCACCTTGAGACCAAGCCATTAGCATATGCACACTCGAGCCCATGTGTGCAATTGCATGTGTGCATGCATGCACAAGTGTGTGTGTGTGTGGGGGGGTCATTTCACTCCAAGCCATACATTCTGTCCACTGTCCCTCAAAACTCATAACAAACTCACAATGCAATTAGTCCATCTCTAGAAGTCAATTTAGTAGTCCCAAGAAAGACTATAAATAAAATATATAAAAAATTAAAGGAAAAACAACTCTCAAGGCAAATTTTTATTTATTAAAAATGTCACAAACTTGTGTACTTCCAATTAATAGTGGCAAACTATTAGAAACTGTGGAAATAGTGGAAAACTATCATGTTTCAAAAGGAACTTAGGGGCTCGAAATATAGTTCAGTGTTAGAGCACTTGCCTAGTATGCTTGACGCCTTGAATTAATTCAAAAAAATCAGAAACCCTTCTTTATACATCAAACAAATGGGCTGAGAAAGAAATAAGGGAAACAACCCCCTTCACAGTAGCCACAAACAACATACAATAACTGGGGGTAACTCTAACCAAGCAAGTAAAGGACCTGTACCAGAAGAACTTCAAGCCCCTGAAGAAAGAAATGGAAGAGGCCTTTAGAAGATGGAAAGATCTCCCATGCTCATGGATAGGTAGGATCAACATAATAAAAATGGCTATCCTACCAAAAGCAATATATAGATTTAATGCAATTCCTATCAAAATACCAACACAATTCTTTATAGACCTGTAAAAAGCTACTCTCAACTTCATATGGAACAACAAAAAGCCCAGAATAGCTAAATCAATCCTGTACAATGAAAAAACATCTGGAGGTATCACCATCCCAGATTTCAAGCTGTACTACAGAGCAACAGTAATAAAAACAGCATGGTACTGGTATAGAAACAGACCAGTGGATCAATGGAATCGAATTGAAGACCCAAACATGGACCCACACACCTATGGCCAACTAATCTTTGACAAAGAAGCCAAAACCACACAATGGAAGAAGGACAGCATCTTCAACAAATGGTGCTGGTCCAACTGGATGTCCACTTGCAAAAGAATGAAATTAGACCCATACCTAACACCTTGTACCAAACTTAAATCCAAATGGATCAAAGACCTTAACATAAAGCCGGCCACACTAAATATACTAGTAGAAAAAGTAGGAGAAACCCTTGAACTCATTGGCACAGGTGACAACTTCCTGAACAGAACACCAACAGCTCAGGACCTGAGGTCAACAATCAATAAATGGGACCTCATGAAACTGAAAAGCTTCTGTAAGGCAAAGGACACTGTCATTCGAACAAAAGGGCAACCAACAGACTGGGAGAAAATCTTCACCAACCCCACATCTGATAGAGGGCTATTATCTAAAATCTACAAAGAACTCAAGAAACTAAATGCCAAGAAACCAAATAATCCAATCAAAAAATGGGAGATGGAGCTAAATAGAGAATTCACAAAGGAGGAATCCATAACGGCCGAGAGACACCTGAAGAAATGTTCAACATCCTTAATCATCAGAGAAATGCAACTCAAGACGACCCTGAGATTCCATCTCACACCTGTTAGAATGGCTAAGATAAAGAGCTCAAATGATAGCGCATGCTGGCGAGGGTGTGGAGAAAGGGGAACCCTACTCCATTGCTGGTGGGAGTGCAGGCTTGTGCAACCACTATGGAGGTCTGTCTGGCGATATCTTAGAAATCTAGGAATAACCTTGCCTCAGGACCCAGCCATACCACTTCTGGGTATACACCCAAAGGACCTCTCACAGAGACATAGGGAAGTCTCCTCATCTATGTTCATAGCAGCCTTATTTGTAATAGCTAGAAATTGGAAACAACCCAGATGTTCCTCAACTGAAGAATGGATTAAAAAACTGTGGTACATCTATACAATGGAATATTACTCAGCTATCAGAAACAATGAAATCATGCAATTTGCAACCAAATGGATGGATCTAGAGAAGTTCATCCTGAGTGAGCTAACCCAGTCTCAGAAGGATGCACATGGCATCTATTCACTTATAGTAGGATTTTAGCTATTTCATTTTTTGTATGCTCGGAAAGTCAAAATAACTTGGATGATACCAAGGTCTGTCACAAGCTTGAGTGGCAGCAAGCACTATTGGACCATGGATGCAGTGGCCTCTGAATACCTAGGTGACTGCACATGGTGACATTACTCCTGAAGAAACAACTTTGTGTGTGGCCTTGTGACAGCAGGATGCCCCAGCAGTATGTTCTTCTCGAGGGAAAAATCTTTTATATTTGCTTACTTTTAGACTCTTGATCCTGCAATGGGGGGTCCATGAATCTTAAGATTAAAGACATTTTTTCCTACTGTCCCCATCTGAAGTATGTGTGTCCTTGAGACAGATGGAGTCTGCTATCCTCTGTCTTACTGGTATCGCTCTAAGTCCTTTGAGTACCCCCTTTTCACGTCCCTAAGGTCTTACCAGGGTCACTGTTTACTGAATCTCTTGACTTCAAACTTCATAAAGTTCTCCCAGTTCTTTTATCCTTTCTAGTCCCTCCCCACAATTCTTTCTTCTCTATGTAGCTCTACACAATGTTTAGTCATGCATTTAAAATTTTTAGTAAGAAATCCTATGTTCAAGAGAGGAGTCACAGCCGAGTGAGATGCAGCATCAGTATGATAATTGAATGAACGCTATAGGGCGCCTGTACCTAACAGATACGAAGAGAGCCCCCGATGATTCTTACACCCTGGTAGTTCTGCCATGTGCATATATGACACAGATAATATTGCATGCTCCTAATTGCCCTGTTAGACCACCTTCCTGGATCCTCCCAGATGGTGACAATTCCCAGCTTTTTTCATTTTGTGTGCCCAGAAAAACCAAAATGATTTGGATGATACAGAATGACTTGGTCTGTCATAAGCTTGGCAAAACTGTGATGCTGGCCAATGATGTGAGGTAAAAATGATGTGCGTCACTTCCTTCTGGTGGTGATGAAAGGCCCCTGCGGCCTCCCAGTTGCACAGTTAACACAGACGCTGTTGACAGGCAGAGCCACAAGATCAAAGGCTGCCGGTTCTCTGAATCACCCCTTTAAAGAAAGTTAGCTTCCCCTGTGGAATTATCCAGTATATTCCAGGTTTGACATGAACAAGGAACAACTTTAGCTGTAAGACATACGAGTTTTTCGTGCTGCTGTGTAAAGCTGGTCTATGCTGACTTACACATTTGGGCCAAGTGAAAATGGGATTGGCTAGAAGTAAGTGCACAGACGGATGGGAATTAAGACACATAAGTCGTGTGATGGGGTTTCACATTTTACCCTGAGAGCAATAAGTTGCTTACTGTCTGGCAGAGCAATGGCATATGATTGGCTCTCGGGTGTGGTTGGTATGGCTATATTCCTAGAAACATAAGCAACAGCTCATGATGGCCTAGCTTAGCATGGCTAATAGTGGGGACAGAAGAAAAGAGACTTGGGGTGGTGTAGAAGGGTAGAGTTGATAAGATGGGATGAATGATTTAAAGCCAGCTTCCTGACTGGTGGGTTATAAAGCCCAGTGGGGGTCATGTAATTGAATGTAGAAAGTTTGGCAACAGTTTCTTGAATATGCATCGGCTGAACAATAAGCCAACTCCACAAGGAACTGAGATGTTTCTGGTGGTGCCTGCCCATGTTGCACGACACAACTTCCCTGCAGCCTTGGGTGTGAACACTTGATATACACACTTCCTACTATAGATCCCATCGCACCATGCACTTATGAGTGTTGCCTGAGGCACCTTAACTCAGATTGGAGATTGTTTTGTTATGACTTGCAGGGTTTCTACTCTATGTACAAAGATTTCTGCTTTCCTAGAAACACAGTTTCCTAGAAAATACTTTTAATGTTTTCCCACCTTCATTCTTCAGCATGTAAATATAAAACTAACATGTCTCTGGCTTGCATTATGTTATTGATTGATTGATTCTTAAAACTGATGTTTGAGTTCCTGACCTGTGTTTCATCTCAAAAGGAAAGAGGTTCAATGAATTTTGGTGTGAGATTAGGCCAAAATTTTCAACAATGTCACTAAATACTCCTGCCATTTTATACTACATATCTGTGCAAAGTTTCTCAGTACTGGTGATTATAAAATTAAAATATCAACCAAGTCTGAAGAATGTTGAAGATGTTCCATGTCTAGCAATATCAAACTTTTAGCCATCTTAACATAAAGAAGCACATTCATCTCATTAGTGTGCACATTTATTTTAGCTTCTAGCAAATAGTACAGTTATACATATGACAAAGAACTGTTAAGACAGATTGATAATTATTAACACACTTTTCATTTATATACCTAGTTTATATGCCTGTACACCCAGGGTTACCTAAACATTTCTCTGTCAAAAGGGGTCTTGGTAGAAAAAGTTTGAGAACCTCTGGTTTACCTCTGGTTTAGCATGTGCTGTTGGGAAAGAGTAACTCAAGGACAGGTGACAAGGGTGGTACTGTGTCATTCATTGTGGTGCACAAAGGAGAAGAAGAGTATGCTGAGTGAGAAAAGGTGACAGAGACAAAACCTTTGTTTGGGACAGTTTAGCTTGGAAATGACACTGGATCTAGAGTAAGGAGGACAACCTACCCTGGAGATTTCTGTTGGTAACATCAATCCATGGCAGATAGTTAAAGTCATGGAACTTGATGGGTTGAATATTGTCCAATCACCATCTACTGTAAAAGAATATTTTATTTATCATACTTATATTTATTAATACTTAACAATCACCTATAAAATACCTAAATCCTATAACCTAAACCTTAAATCTAAAATCTATACTCTAAAAATATCTTAATACCTAAACACACTCTAATACCTATAAAAAACACTTAACACTATTTTAAGTTTAAAAGGATATTAATACTCTTGGCATAGGTCCGTGTAGGATGGCTGGTTTACAGCTGTCCCATCAGGTCTTTCAATCTTAAAGTCTGTTGGCCATATTTGCCAGTTCGTAAGGCCAGTTTATTTCCATCAGAAGGTTGTGACCAATTTATAAAGTCCGTCTGCTTCGACTGCCAATGTAGGACAGTCTTTTAAACTTCTCCAAGTGCCTTCCGGACTCTGCTGGCCCCACACACTTTCCTACCCACATGTGCTTTTCTCCAGCGTGGCTTTTCAGCAGATGAGGATAGAGAGAGGAATGTGTGAGTCTACGTGGCTTCTCGGTGCGTGAGGGCAGAGAGAAGATTGAGACCGTGTGGATCTTTGACTTAAATCTCATTGCATGTCATGATTCTCAGGTGGAGGAACTTTCGCCATTCTCGTTGCCATGGTCACCCAATGTTTTCGAGGGCTTTCCCCTCAACAGTGCGTCAGTGTGGTCCCATGATTCTCGTTGCTTCTAATAGCTAATGACATTATCTGCGTAGCTTGCGAGGTTTCTTAGCAATGTCTTTCAAGGGCATATCGTCTGGTCATAACAGGCTCTGCCCATATCAACAAGTAAAGGGATGCCAAGTTTCTCCCTATTTGCCGCCAGACATTAATCTCAACTGTCTATTAATTTCACTAACTTCTACCACAATCTACGCATAATTTATTTATCAGGAAAGATATTTCTAGATGTTCCACAATATACATATTATTAACTCTACATAACACATATAATTAACTTCAAGCTTGCAAAGATGAAATACACTTTGCTTTTTAAAAAAAAGATTTATTGGATTTTTAATTATGCGTGCATGTGTATATATCTGTATGAGGATATGTTCATGTGTGAATGCAGGTGCCCTCACAATACAGAAGAGGGCTTTCTATCCCTTCAAGCCGGAGTTTCAGTAGTGAACTCAGATACTTTGCAAAAGCATATTTTGCTATAAAAAATTAATTCATTTTTTTTCTCTTAAACTCAACTGCTGAGTTATCTATCCAGCACCAAAAATTTGTTTCTACTTAAAAATACAACCTGCTCAGTGGGTATAATATTACTTAAATGTATATGTGGTCAGGACTGACTACTTGGTATTAGATAACCAATTTAGGATTCTTCCCTACAGAAGACTATTTCTGCCACTCTCAACATTCCTCTCTTGCCTATAGTTCTTTGTCTAGGGTTGAGGGCCCATGAGACTTCCCTCTTCCCTGTTAGCATATCTATTGGTATTGTCCTTGTTCAGATCTTGTTTAGGCTGCCATGGATATAGCTTCTCTGACGTTTATTTCTAGGAGATAAAAATCTCATGGCAAACTTCCATTTCTCTGACTCTTAAAATCCCTCCTTTCTTTCTTCTGCTATGATCTGAGCCTTAGATGCAGGAGTTGTGCTGCAGATATATTAATTGGGGTTGAGCACTATGTGGTCCACTCGTTCTTTCCATTTTGATTGTTTTTTTGTTTTTTTTTTGTTTTTTTTGTAATTGTCTTCATTTGTTACAAGGAGTTGTTTCTTTGGTGAAGATTTAGTCTGGTACTTAGATGTGAGTATAAGGATAATTATATACAGTGTAGTGAGCAATTATGCTGGTTTAGTAAAGTGCTGATGGGTTCTTCAAAATCCATGCCTTCCCTAACTCAGGAGAATTGGGTAGATTTCCAGTATCAGGCATGATTTCCTTCTTGTTGAGTAGGCCTTAAATCCAATTAGAGAGCTGTTCACTGTCACTAAAGTATGTGTGCCACTACTATACCCTTAAGGGTATTGTGCCACGCTGGTCACTTTTTTAGTTCATAGGCATCATATCCTTATCTGGGTAGGACTATTGGTAGCTTCCCTCCCTTGAACACTTACATAGCATCTCCTGGTACCATGAAAGCTAGTTGTCAGGGAGAATGATTTCAGGTCAGATCCAATATGAATTCTCTAGGTTCTGTGTCTTCAGAAATAGGTAGGGACTTACCTTCAATCTCTGGGAAGCAACCAACAGCAATAGCCTATGTTTGGGGAGTCTCTTGGACAGCCCTGACCAAAAATCCAAAAGAAGACTTCTCTCATGCCTGATATTGAAGTTTTGTTAGTCTATGACTCTTGTAGGAAGCAATGTCAGTCCAGATGGGAAATTTTATTTAAACTATATATGTATATGTGTACACAGACATATTATATATATATGGTAGATAAATAATTCTTATAACTTTAAAAAACATTCTTAGTATTATTTTACTCTCCCCTTCCTTCTATGTATTAGTTTCCCTCCCCTCTAATTAAATCCCTTCATGTTTTATACATTTTCCCCCTCCAAACCACTTGTACCCTGACATTCCCATCTCTATTGCTTCCTCCCTATGGTTCCTTTTTGTTTTCTGTTTTTTGCAGTTACTCTGGGATATATATGTATTCACATCTGGGGACTTGGAGCTAGGAACCTCAGGTGAGAAAGGGCATGTGACATTTATCTTTCTGAGTCTGGATTACCTTACTCAATATGTTCTTTTCTAATTCTGTTTACTTACAAAGCTCATGATTTCATTTTTCCTTACAGCTGAATAGTATTCCATTGTATATATGTGACACATTTTCATTACTTCCTCAATTTGTTGAAGGATATTTAGGTTATTTCCATTTCCTAGCTATTGTGAATAGAGCAGCAATAAACATGGTTGAGCAGTGTGGAGTGGATCTCAAGTCCTTTGGGCACATGCCAAGGAATGGTTTACCTGGGTCACATAGTGGGTTTGTTTTGAGCTTTTTGCGGTTCTCCATACTGATTTCCAGAGTGGCTAAAGGGTTTGAAACCCCTCAAAAGTTGAGAGCCCCTCCTTTCCCCACACCCCCTCCAGAATTTGTTGTTAGTTGTTTTGTAGATCTTTGACATTCTGATTGGGGTGAATCTCAAAGTTGTTTTGATTTGTGCTTCCGTTAAGTGCTAGTGTGATGAACATTTTATTTTGAGATATTTCTTAGCTATTTTTATTTCTTTTGAGAACTCTTTCTTCAGATTCCAGGCTCATTTTAAAAAGTTTGTTTATTCATTTTACATCCCAATTTTAGGTCCTTCCCTTCCCTCCTCTGGGTCACACCCTCCTGCCCCCTTCCTTCTATCTCCCTCTCCTTCTCTTCAGAAAAGGGGAGACCCCTCCACCATGCCACCCTAGCGCATCGAGTCTCATCAGGACTGAGCACTTCCTCTTCCATTGAGCTCAGGCACCAAAGTTCTCTCATAGGGAAGTGGTCAAAAAAGCAGGGATCAGTATCCAAGCCAGAGAGAGCCCCCACTTTGCTTGCTAGGAGACCCATATGATGACCAAGCTGTCCATTGGTTACATATGTGTAGGGGGACTAGGTCTAGTTCATGCATGCTCTTTGATTGGCACTTCAGTCTCTGTGAATGCCCATGGGCCTGGGTTAGTTGTCTCTGTTGGTTTTCTTGTGGAGATCTTGTCCCCTCCGGGTCTTTCTATTCTCCACCCGCCCCCTTCTTCCACAAGACGTCCTGTTCTCTGCCTAATGTTTGGCAGTGAGTCTCAGCCTCTTTTGGATCCTCTGTTGCATGAAGATTCTCAATGGGAAGTTAGGCTATGCTCCTGTCTGTAAGCATAGTATTGTTGATAGTGATAGGGCTTAGCTCTCTCCCGTGGGGTAAGTCTCAAGTTGGGCCCATCATTGGTTGGACATTCCCTCAATTTCTGGTATATCTTTATTCCTGCACATCTTGTATACAGGGTAAATTTTTGGTTAAAGGTTTTGTGGGTGTGTTGGTGATTCCCTTCCTCCCCTAGAAGTCCTACCTAGCTAGATGGATGCCTCTTCAGTCCTATACCCCACTGCCGGGAGTCTCAGCTAGAGTCATTCCTATCTCCTCCCAGGGGCCTACCCTGTGACTGATCTCTAGCTTGTCTCAGAGATACCCACCCCCTCCTTGGTTTCCAATCTTTCTCCCCACCCCTACTATTCCT
>CAJQZJ010000156.1:221512-265367 GCA_907164525.1 Lophiomys imhausi | reverse complement strand
CACCCCCTCCTTGGTTTCCAATCTTTCTCCCCACCCCTACTATTCCTACAATTGATCCCCACCCTCCTTTACCTCCTCTGTCCCTCACCTACCTAGTTCCCTCTCTTCATCCACTTCTGCTGTTTATTCTGTTTCCCTCTTTGAGTGAGAATCAAGCATCCGCCCTTGGGCCTTTTTAGTTTCTTTGGGTCTATGGATTGTGAATGGCTATTCTGTATTATATGGCTGGTATCCATTTATGAGTAACTACATACCATGTGTATCTTTCTGGGTCTGCTTACCTCACTCAGGATGATCTTCTCTAGTTCCATCCTGAAACTGCAATTTAATTATCAATTGTATTTATTAATAAGTATAAACTATAATATTAGGCTGACAGATCAGTTAGCAGGCTGGCGGGAAGCTGGCAGGCCTGGCCTGCCTTAATTGGTGGCCTAACCTGTCCTGAGGAAAAAGCCCTGGATCAAGAATGGCCTTCACCACCTGCAACCTAAATTCTATTAACTAATATCTTCATTAATAACTATAAATTGTTATATTAGGCCAGCAGAATAGCTAGCAGCTTGGTGGGAGAGTGCCAGGCTTGATTTGCCTTAGAAGTCTGTATGCCTGGAGGGACGACCTAATGGTGTAGTCTGGTGGCAAAGCTGATAGGGTAGCTTCTAGATACTTTTTAATAATGATAAACTATTATATTAGAACAGCAGAATTGCCAGCAGCCTGGAGGGACAGTCACCAGGGTTCAGCAGAAGGCTGATGGCCTGGAATGCTTGGACTGGTGGCCTATAGGCCGCCATGGTCCTTTCCCTAATAATTAAATACACCAAGACCTTTTAATGTTTCAACACTTAGCCCTTAGCTGGGCAGACTCTCAACTAGCTAATCTTAATTGACCTGGACCATTTAATCCCAAACAGCCATGTGGCCTGTTGTTACCTTCCAGAGCTCTCAAACACATCTGTCTGCTTCCATGTCTTCTGGCAGAAAGAGAGATTCCTCTCTATAAAATGTAGGGTTCCTGTTTCCATCTTAGGAAGTCCCACCTTCCTATACTCTTTCTGCCCAGCTAATTGACCATCAGTAACTTTTATTAACCAATCAAGAGAATGCCTCAGAAGGGGCGGTAAACAGATCTCAGCATTGAAATCAGCCTGTCAGAAGCAATGTACTAGACCTTCCTCCAACACCATCCATTTGCCTGCAAACTTCATAATTTCCTTGTTTTTCATAGCTGAGTAATATTTCATTGTGTAAATGTACCACGTTTTCTTTTTCCATTCTTCTATTGAGGACATCTAGGTTGTTTCCAGTTTCTAGGTATTATGAATAAAGCTGCTATGAACATAGTTGAGCAAATATCCTTGTGGTATGTATGGTAGGACGTCTTTGGTTATATGCCCACGAGTAGTGTAGGTCTCAAGGAAGAATTATTCCCAATTTTCTGAGAAACCATCAGATTGATTTCCATAGTGGCTGTACAAGTCTGCACTCCTATTAGCATTGGAGGAGTGTTCCTCTTTCTCCACGTCCTCATCAGCATGTGCTGTCCCTTGAGGTTTTTTTTTTAAATTTTAAAAAATTTTTTATTTTATCCATTCTGACGGGTGTAAATTGGAATCTCAGAGTTCTTTTGATTTGTATTAACCTGATGACTAAGGACATTGAGCATATTGTTGTGAATTCTCAGTTTAGCTCTGTACCCCATTTTTAAATTGGGTTATTTGGTTTGTTGGTGTTAATTTCTTAAATTCTTTATATATTTTGGATATCAGCTCTCTGTTCAATGTTGATTGGTGAAGATCTTTTCCCAGTCTGTAGGCTGCTGTTTTGTTCTATTGACAATGACATTGCATTACAGAAACTTTTCAGTTTCATGAGGTCCCAATTATTGATTGTTAATCTTAAAGCCTGAGCTATTGGTGTTCTGTTCAAGAAGTTGTCTCCTATGTCAATGAGTTATATGCTGTTCCCCACTTTCTTTCTAATAGATCTAGTGTATCTCGTTTTATACTGAGGTCTTTGATCCACTTGGACTTGAGTTTTGTGCAGGGTGATAAATGTGGATCTATTTGTATTTTCTACATGCAGACATTCAGTTAGACTGGCACAGTTTGTTAAAGATGCTTTCTTTTTTCCATTGTATGGCTTTGGCTCCTTTGTGAAAAATCAAGAGTCTGTAGGTGTATGGGTTTATTTTTGGGTCTTTGATCTGATTCTATTGATCAACCTGTCAGTTTCTATGCTAGTACCATGCAGTTTTTATTACTGTTGCTCTGTAGTACAACTTGAAGCAGAATGGTGATGCCTCCAGGAGTTATTTTATTGTACAGGATTGTTTTAGCTATTCTGGGTTTTCTTCTTTTTCCATATGAGGTTGAGGATTATTCTTTCAAGGTCTGTAAGGTATGGATCTAATTTTATTTTTATACACGTGGACATCCTGTTTTCCCAGCACTGTTTGTTGAAAAAAAAATAAATTAAAGTATAATTACATCATTTTCCTACTTCCCTTTGCTCCCTCTCAAATTCTTTATTAGCACTGGAAAGTGGAGACAGCAGTCACTGCATAGTTGAGGCTCCTGGTTGAGGAGATAGAGAAGCTTCCTCTCCTTTGGTGTCAGCAGCTCTTATGATGAGGGAAGAGAGCTGTGAGCTAGGCACATCCTCCTGCTCTGCTGGAGAGGGGAGAAAAGCAAGCTGGAAATGGCAGATAAAGATTAGAAACAGCAATAAGTACAAACTTGCAATATTGTTTCTTTCATTCACTGCCCAGAATAGGGTTTGCTCTAGAATAGGTGAGGAAATTATTCATTCCTGGATCTGCCCCGCAGCCATTTACATTTTTTATGTTGTAAGTTGTATCCAGGAGATAAACTATAAAAGATGAAGTTTGCTATGTTGCTCAGGCTCCCTTCGACCTTCTGGCCTCCTCATGCTCCATCCTCAGTTTTTAGTAGCTAGCACTACAGGCACACCACCACATCCAGGCTTCAATGTTCTAAAACACATATTTGGGATTACAGGTTGTTTTGTGCTGGAGAATACAGGGAGAGTAAAAGGTTGAATTGATTTTTTTTTTTTTTTTGTAGCAAGATCTGGTACTTATGCTTAAACTTTTAAACCCAAACTATTACTTACCCTGAAAAAGAAAAACCTCTAATAGTCCCAAGACTGAATTAGTTATTGCCTTATGTGTTATAGCTTCCCGTTCTTTCACCTCTAGGCATATTTATCACACTGTACCACACATGGCTACAGTGTTCCCAAGTCCTTGAGGAGGTCTGATAAGAGGTAGGTTGTTAATGAATATGACCTGTCTACTGTTTTGTGACATTGACTGGATCCTCACTTCCAAAGATGCAGAATCTGGGGTCTGAAAGAAACTGGCTCTTCACCCTCATCCACACAACATTTCTGTCTGAGTCTGTGTAAAGAAGGAAAATGTTTAATTGGCTAACAAAAGTTCTCTCAAAGTTAATGTGCTGGGCAAAACTTAATACATTGAAATGTTTTTATTGAAGTTATTTTGGAAAAAAAAATCTTTCAACTATTCCTTTGCAGTGCTTCCAATGCAAATATTGCCTCACTGAGTGAGTGAGGACCATGGAAGGGCCATGGAAGGGAGCGGGTGAGCAGGTGGCCCTGTCTCTTGGTGTACTGCCAGTTAAAGGCATCACAACCTCAGGGAGGATGCTTATGACTCTTCATGATATTTGAAAGAGAAATAATCATAAAATGTTCAGTAGTGTAGGGTGTTGGAGAAATTTAATGTTTTACACTGTGCTCTTTTCCTTCAAATTAATCATTTGTGAGGTGAAATGTAGATGTTCCTGAGTTGTCAGGCGTGGAATTCCAGACAGAATTTTCTTTTTTAGGATGTGAAGGATGAATAACAAAATAATTGAGATTAATAAATAGCTCCTCTTCTTGGAGAAAGTAATATTTTTTAGATTAGAATAGTTTTTATTATTTATTTTATTTATGAATTCATTTTACATCCCTATTACAGTTCCCTCCCTCCTCTCCTCTTAGTCCCATCCTCCCACTCTCTTCCCCCTTTGTCCCCTTCCCTTATCCTCAGAGAAGGGGAGACCTCCTCTCAGTGCCAAACCCTGCTAGCTCATGAAGTCACATCAGGCCTAAGAGCATCTTCTTCCATTAAGACCAGCTATTATAACCCCACTAGGGAAAGTAGTTCCTAGATAGGCAACAGAGTCCTTGCCAAAAGACAGTTTCCGCTCCAGTTGCTAAGGTATCCCCATGAAGACCAAGCTGCTTATCAAATGTCTACGTGTGGAACCTAGGTCCAGTCTGTACATGTTGGTTTTGTTTGTTTGTTTTGCTTCTTTTTGGTTGGTGCTTCAGTCTGTGTAAGCCTCCATGGACCTAGGTTAGTTGCTACTGTTGGTCTTGTGGAGTTCATGTCCCTCCAGGTCCCTCTATTCTTCCTGTTACTCCTCTACCAGACACTCAGAGCTCCACCTAATGTTTGATTGTGGGTCTCAGCATCTGTTTGATCTGCTGCTGGGTGGAGCCTCTCAGAGAACACTTATGATAGGTTCTTGTCTGCAAGCTTAACAAAGTATCATTAGTAGTATCAGGGGTTGGATCTCCCCACAGGGTGGGTCTCAAGTTCTGGCAGACATTGATTGGCTCTTCACTCTATCCTCAAGTTCTGGCAGACATTGATTGGCCCTTCACTCTATCACTGCTCCATCTATATCCCTGAATGTCATGTAGGCAGAGTAAGTTATGGGTCAAAAGTTTTGTGGGTGGATTGTCCCCCTCCCTCCACTGGAAGACCAGTCCGGCTCTGAAGTGGCCATTTCTATCTCCCTGCCCCCACTGCTAGAAGTCTCAGCTAGAGTCACCCTCTTATCCTTCCAGGAGCATACCCTGTCCAAGGTCTCCTACTTGTTTCAAAGGTGTTCCCCCCATCAGATTACCTTCTCTCTCTCTCAGCCCTCTCACCTCTCATCCCCACTCTTCCCACACTTGATCTCCACCCTCGTTCCCCTACCACAACTTTTCCTCCGCAGTTCCCTCTCTTCATCTACTTCCAACGTCTATTCTATTTACCTTCTGAGTGAAATTCAAGCAGCCTCCCTTGGGTCCCCTCCCGTAATTATTTAGCTCTTTTTGGGTCTGTGGGTTGGAGTATAGTTGTCCTGAACTATATGGCTAATATCCACTTATAAGTGAGTACCATCTGTGTCTTTCTGGGTCTGAGTTACCTCACTCAGCATGATCTTCTGTATTTCCATCCATCTACTTACAATTTGCATAATTTCATTGTTTTTTAATATATGAATAATATTCCATTGTGTAAATGTACCATAGTTTCTTTATCCATTCTTCAGTTGAGAGACATCTGGATTGTTTCCAATTTCTGGCTATTACGAACAAAGCAGCTATGGACATAGTTGAGCCAATGTCCTTATGGTATGGTGGAGCATCTTTTGGTATATGCTTAGGAGTGGTATAGCTGGGTCTTGAGGTAAAACTATTCCCAATTTTCTTAGAAAGCACCAGATTGATTTCCAAAGTGGTTGTACAAACTTGCACTCCCAGCAGTGGAAGAGCTTTCCTGTTTCTTCACATCCTCACCAGCATGTGCTGTCTCTTGAGTTTTTTTTTATTTTTTTATTTTAGCCATTCTGATGGGTGTAAGGTGGAAGCTCAGAGTCATTTTGATTTGCATTTCCCAGATGACTAAGGAAGTTGGACATTTCTTCAAGTGCCTCTTGGCCATTAAAGATTCCTTTGTTGTGAATTCTAAGTTTAGCTCTGTTTCCCCACCCCCCCTTTTTTCAAGACAGTGTTTCTTTCTGTAGTCCTGGCTATCCTGGAACTCACTCTGTAGACCAGGCTGGCCTTGAACTCACAGAGATTTTCCTGCCTCTACCTTCAGAGTGCTGGGATCAAAGGTATGCATCACCACACCCAGCAATTACAGACAGCTGTGATCTGCCTTGTGGGTGCTGGGATTTGAACCTAAGCCAGTGAGAGTGCTCTTAACTGCTGAGCCATCTCTCCAGTCCCTTGTATTTCATTTTTAATTGGGTTATTTGGTTTGTTGGTGTTAAATTTCTTAAGTTCTTTATATATTTTGGATATTAACCCTCTCTTGGATGTGGGGTTGGTGAAGATCTTTTCCTAATCTGTAGGTTGCCATTTTGTTCTATTGACAGAGTCCTTTGCCTTATAGACACTTTTCACTTTCGGGAGGTTCCATTTATTAATTGTTGATCTTAGTGCCTGAGCTATTGGTGTTCTTTTAAGGAAGTTGTCTCCTGTACAATAGTTCAAGGCTTTTCCCCACTTTCTCTTCTATTAGATTTAGGGTATGTAACCGAACTTTTAAATTACTATTTAACACTTATTTATTTATTACTAAATTCACTTATAACAAACACCAACAATATCTTAACTATTAATCCTATAAAATCCTACAACCCCTTTAACCTATCCACTAAACCTATTGATAATTATAACAACTACTTTCATAACCTTTTAGAATGATACAGTCTCTGGGGCAGGTCCTCAGTCGTCAGGAACACAGTCTTTGTCGTAGATTCTTTAACGCACTTAGCAGTCCTTTTTCTGGATCTCTCAGATGCAGGTTCGTCAGGGTAAGTTGGTTATTGCAGTCTCACCTTAAATAAGGCTTCATGCTTTCTTCTCTGTGGGAGACCCCAGCCTTCTGCAGGCCAACTTACTTCTTTTGAATCAGGAACTCAGCTGCTCTGCCTCAGTCCTTAAAGCCAGGCACCGTTTCCTTTAGGCCACTGTTTGGACAGATCAAACCCCTCTAGGCAAAAGCTGAGCCACAGGGTCCAGTCCTTGGCCTTTTGGTGTCTTGCTCAGGCTTTCTTTGCTCACCGGCTTCTTTCTGCTTCAGGGAGAGAGCTGGCCATCAATGGCCAGCCCTTTTTTCAGCAGGACTCTTGGAGCTCTCTAGCATCAGGGGCCTCTTCTCTTCTGGGCTCCACGCACTGTCCTCAAATAGGAGGAACTCTGTTTCAGCTTAATTTGGGCTCCGCCCACTTAGCAGCTGAAAACAATGTCAGGCCAGATACTTTGTTTCTTCAATTCTATTGAGTCTTTCCTGTTTTCCTGACTTCAAACTTGTTTTTCAGTCTATTGAGTCTTTCCTGTTTTTGCTGACTTCATGCTGATAATGCTCTTCAGGCCCCGAATTAAGAGACAGTATCAGAAACTCCTATATATTTTCTAAATCTAATTTATCTAACCCCTACAAGGGTATCTGGTTTTATACTGAGGTCTCTGATCCAGTTGGACTTGAGTTTTGTGCAAGATGAAAAGTATGGGTCTATCTGCATTCTTCTACATGAGGACATCCAGTTGGATCAGCACCATTTGTTGAAGACCCTTTCCTTTTTTCATTGTATGGTTTTGGCTTCTTTGTCAAAAATCAGGTGTCCATAGGTGTGTGGGTTTATTTCTGGATCTTCAACTCAATTCCATTGATCAACTGATCTGTTTCTGTGCCAATACTAAACAGTTTTTATTACTATTACTCTGTAGTACAGCTTGAAATCAGGATTGGTGATACCTCCAGACAGTCTTTTATTGTACAGGATTGTTTTAGCTATTCTGGTTTCTTTATTTTTCCTTATGATGTTAAGGATTGTTCTTTCAAGGTCTGTAAAGAATTGTGTTGGTATTTTGATAGGAATTGCATTGAATCTATATATTGCTTTTTGTAAGATGGCCATTTTTACTATGTTGATCTTACTGATCCATGAGCATGGGAGATCTTTCCAGCTTCTGGCATCTTCATCTATTTCTTTGAGGATTTGAAGTTCTTGTCAAACAGGTCCTTCACTTGTTTGATTAATTGCCCTCAGGTATTTTATATTACATGTGAATATCATAAAGGGTGTTCTTTCCTTAATTTCATTCTCAATCCATTTATCTTTTGTGTAGAGAAGGGGTACTGATTTTTTTAAGTTAATTTTGTATCTAGCCACTTTTGCTGAAGCTTTTTATCAACTGTAAGGGTTTCTGTGGTGGAATTTTGGGGATCACTTATGTGTAATATCATATTATCTGCAAATAGGGATACTTTGACTTCTTTCTAATTTGTATACCTTTGATCTTCTTTAGTTGTCTTATAGCTCTGGCTAGAACTTCAAATACTATGTTGAAGAGATACAGAGAAAGTGGGCAGCCTTTCCTTGTCCCTGATTTTAGTGGAATTGCTTTAAGTTCCTCTCAATTTAATTTGATGTTGGCTATGAGCTTGTTGTATATTGCCTTTATTATGTTTAGTTACGGGACTTGTATGCCTGATCTCTCCAAGACTTTCAACATGAAAGGGTGTTAGAATTTGTCAAATGCTTTTTAGGCATCTAACGAAATGATTATATGGTTCTTTTCTTTCAGTGTGTTTGTATGGTAGATTATGTTGATGAATTTTCATATATTGAATCACACCTGATTAGTTACCCTACTTGATCATGGTGGATGATGAATTTTCCTTTAATGAGTATGTAGTATCCTTCCCTATCTTTTTTGATTAATTTTGGTTGGAAATCTATTTTATTAAATATTTAGATGGCTACTCCCAGTTGCTTCTTGGGTCCATTTGCCTGGAAAACTTTTTTTTCCAGCCCTTTACTCTGAGTTAAAGTCTATCTTTGTTGTTGAGGTGTCTTTCTTGTATGCAGCAGAATGATGGGGTCCTGTTTATGAATTCATTCTGTTAGCCTATGACTTTTTATTGAGGAATTGAGTCTATGAATGTTGAGAAATATTAATGACTAATGATTGTTATTACCTGGTATTTTGATGTAGATGTTATTGGTGTGTTTGTATGTTTCTCTTCTATTGGTTTTACTGTAGTGTAGTTATTTGTTTCTAGTGTTTTCTTGGGTGTTGTTTACCTCATTGGGTTGGAGTTTTCCTTCTAGTATCTTTGGTAGGGCTGGATT
This sequence comes from Lophiomys imhausi, assembly GCA_907164525.1. Lineage (NCBI taxonomy): Eukaryota > Metazoa > Chordata > Mammalia > Rodentia > Muridae > Lophiomys > Lophiomys imhausi. The sequence goes on along the minus strand of CAJQZJ010000156.1, from coordinate 256,410 downwards.
TATGGATAGATATTGTTTAAATTTGGTTTTGTCATGGAATATCTTATTTTCTCCATTTATGTTGATTGAAAATTTTGCTGAGAATAGTAGTCTGGGGCTGCCATCTGTGGTCTCTTATGATCTGCAAGACATCTGCCCAGGCCCTTCTGACTTTTAGTGTTTCTGCTGAGATGTCAGGTGTGATTCTGATAGGTCTGCCTTTGTATGTTACTTGGTCTTTTTCCCTTGTAGCTTTTACTATCCTTTCTTTGTTCTGTACATTTAGTGTTTAAATTATTATGTGGCAGGAGGAATTTCTTTTCTGGTCTGATCTGTTTGGTGTTCTGTAAACCTCTTGTATGTTTATAGGCATCTCTTTCTTTAGGTTTGGGAAAATTTCTTCTCTGATTTTGTTGAAAATGTTTTCTGGTCCTTGGAGCTAGGAGTCTTCTCTTTCTTCTCTTTCTTTTATTCTTAGGTTTCATGTTTTAATAGTGTCTCTGATTTCTTGGATGTTTTGAGTCAGGAATTTTTTAGATTTCACATTTTCTTTAATGATTTATTGATTTCTTCAACTGAATCTTTTCTGCTTGAGATTCTCTCTTCCATCTCTTGTATTCCATTGCTAATGCTTGTATCTGTAGCTCTTGTTATCTTCTCTAGGTTTTCCATCTCCACAATTGGCTTGGCTTGTGTTTTCTTTTCTTTTCTTTTTTTGCTTCCATTTCCATTTTCAGGTCTTATACTGTTTTATTAATTTCCTCTTCCAGTTTGATTGTCTTTTTTTTTCTGTATTTCTTTAAGGGATTTATCTCTTTCCTCCTCCTGCTTGATTGTGTTTTCCTGGATTCCTTTAAGGGTTTTATTCATTTCCTTCATCTGTTTGTCTGTGTTCTCCTGTATTTCCTTAAGGGATCTCCTCCCCCCCCCAACACCTCTATCATTTTTGTAAGCATAGATTACCTGGGACCCAGGTGGCAACTTCCCTGAGAAGCCCTCTTGGAGAAGTGGGAGTCTCTAGGATCCGTGAGCTGATCTTGACAAGGTCAGCAGTGCTGGGAGGACTGTGACTGGAATCTGTGTGTTCCTGTAACCTGGGGTCACTTCTTGCACTAGGGAAACACAGATATGCATGTTTCAGGGTCTTTGGCATGCTCTCTCTCTCTCTCTCTCTCTCTCTCTCTGAAGTCACCGAGCTCCTGCTACCCAGACACAGCATGGTTTGTGTGCTGCCATGTTGGAATTCCAGAAAATAATATTTTAAGTGAGAAAGTTTAAGAAAAATACAGGATCTTACTGGAAAAAATTTTTGTTTTTATTCTCTGTTGTATTCTCCAGTACAAAACAATGTGCATTTTAGAACAGTATGAACTAGGTGTTGTCATGTGTGCCTGTGTCCCCAGGACATTCTGAGCAATTAGCAAACTTATATTGTCTTTCCTTCTACACATAACTTGATTTGTTGTCCTTTCCTTAAATTTAACCCTTTGTAAGCAAATACATTTGTATAACATAGCATTTACTTCCATACATTTGTAAATAGAACTGAACACTCAAATATGTTCCCACATAACCTGGTTTTGTGAACACACAACATAATGCAAGGGCTTAGTGTTTCTTTCAGGCATCAATGACATGATCGACTTATGACAGACTGAAATGTTTTAAATTTCTTTTGTGACTTTTATGGCTTTTCACTATTACCTTTATGTGTCAATATGCCTCTTCTTGGACATCCTGCCCATTATTAATTCACAGCCTCCAATTTGTTCTGGAAAAAAATCAGTCAAGCAAACATACTAGAACCAAGGGCAAAATATAGGAAATCTTGAGCAAGTCTCACAAGCTCGCTGATGTATGATACTTAAGTCTGGTGCTGGTCTGATGCCATACCTGTTGTTGGTCAGGGTGTGATAGAGACTCCTTCCTAGATTGATAGCTATAGAAAAAAAAAGAGATTTATTTAGACCACAGTTCTGGTGGATCTAAGGCAATGGTTCTCAACATGTGGATTGCAACCCCTTTGAGGGTGTTGAATAACCCTTTCACAGGATCACATATCCTCCATATCAGATATTTGCATTACAATACATAACAGTAGCAAAATTACAGTTATGAAGTAGCAATGAAAATAATTTTATGGTTGGAGGTCACCATAACATGAAGAACTATATTAAAGGGTGGCAACATTAGGAAGGCTGAGAACCACTGCTCTACAGCATACCCCTGATATCAGCTCAGCTCAAGGTCTCATGGTGAATCACATCACTACAGAGGGGAGCTTATGTGGGAAAAAGGAATCTGTTTTGCTAGACAGGAAGCTAAATAAAATGATTAAGACTTGTTCTTTCTTTTTTTAAATGAAAATTTTTCATATAATACATTTTGATCATGTTTCTTTCCTCTACTATCTCTTCCCAGATATTCTCTAACTTCCTACTTACCCAACTTTATGTTCTTTTTCTTAAAAAAAAACAACAAACAAACAAACCAAAACTCAAAACAAAATAAAAAGTCCATAAAAATATAGCTTCTTCTTTAGGGGTGGGACCCCATCCATATCCATTTCATTCTCTCAGTGCTGGGACAGTACCTGGCTTGAACCTGTGCAGGTCTAGTGCATACTGTCACAGCCTCTTGAGTTCACATGTGCATCAGTCTGTTGTGTCTGGAAGACACTGTTTCATGTCTTTGTGCCTCCTCTTCTACATAGATCTCTGAGCTTTAAGGGGAAGACTTTGAAAAACACATCCATTTAGGACTGAGGGCTCCAAAATATCTCACTCTCTACACATTGTCCCTTGGTGAGTCATTGTGTTGATCTCCATCTCCTACAAGAAGAAGCTCCCAATGAGGGTTGAGGAAAATATGGTTATAGCTCATTCTGGAAATAAAGCAACCTACAGAGGAGGAAAATATTTTTACCAATTATTCATCTGATAGAGGGTTAGTATCTAGAATATATAAAGAACTAAAAACAAACATCACAAAAACAACCCAATTAAAATGGGGGCACATAACTAAATAGAGAGTTCTCAAAAGTTGAAACACAAATGTCTGAGAAACACTTAAAGAAATGTTCAACATTCTTAGCCATTGGGGTAATGCAAATTAAAACTACTTTGAGATTTCATCTTACACCAGTCAGAATGGCCAAGATCAATAAAACTAATGACAGCTCATACTGGTGAGGATGTGAGGAAGGGGAACGATTATTCATGGCTGGTGGAAGTAAAATTGGTACAGACATGATGGAAATCAGTGTGGGAGTTCCTCAGAAAACTGGGAATAGATCTACCTCAAGATCCATCTATACCACTCTTAAGCATATACCCAAAAGACTGCAGATTCTACTACAAAGGTTCTTGATCTTTCATGTTCATTGCTGCTCTATTCATAATAGCCAGAAATTAGAAATAGTCTAGATATCTATCAACTAACAAGTGGATCATGAAAATGTGGTAAACTCACAAAATGGGTTATTAGTCATCTGTTAAGAAGAAAAAAATTATGAAATTCTCTGGTAAATTGATGGAGCTAGAAAAAAGATCACCCTGAGTGAGGTAACCCATGCCTAAAAAGAAAACTATTTCATGTATTCTCTTATTTGTGGATGTTAGCTTTGAACCTTTTGATGTATATGCTACAATCTAAATAGCTACAGAAGTTAGGTACCTAGTAAGGGAGGAAGAGAGAATACAGTGTTATGGATAGACTTGCTATTATAACAAGTTTTTGTTAAGAACTAAATCAGGTCCCACAAGAAGTATCTCAGTATCTGAGGGCAGTGCTTAATGGCCTAGGAACCTTCAATTCATACTACCACACTGAGGACCAAGCTACCAACATATGAACCCTTGAGGGAGCAAATAACACCCAAACCAAAATGAATTTTGCTATAGTCCATAAGAAAAGTGAGAAAACAATCCAACTTTCTAACTTGTGGACTTTGAAAGTTCATCTTTAGATAGTGAGTGACTTGCCTTGAGTCTCCCAATTTGTGATCAAGGTTGGACCAGGACTGAATTCTCTAATTAGTACTTCTTGTGCAAGGCAATCTTATTCATCCTTAGAGAAGGGATACGATTGTCTCAGGGGTAGGGTGGGAGTTCTGAGGTGCTGATGAAGGCATTCTGCCAGGTATCTGCACTTTGTTCATAGTCCACAACAGAGTCTCTTAAGGACCAGTCTTGTATACATGTATAGGATTTTCAAGGTGTGAGGTGCATACATCCCTGAGCCAGGCCAGCATTTCCCTAGCCCCCAGAAGCCATCAGGAGACAGCCTTTGGGGGCATGGCTTGTAAAATCTGCTGGTCTTAGAAGGACTACCAAATCTAGTTTTATCCTTCACTGGATGTTTTGGGGTTCTAGCCTTCCTTGTCCTACCTTGAAGATTTGGAACTGTCTAGGTGGACTTACCCATCATCTCCCTCACTTTCTTGACAGAGGTTCTGATGATCTCATACTTTCTGTGCTGTGGCAGCCCAAAGTCTTAAGCTCCCTACTCAGAATTGTGGACTTGGTCCCTTTAAGACCCTGGAGGGACTCAATGTGGTTGGAGTGGAGGCAGAGGGTAAAACCAAGAGTAAGGGTGGGCTAAAGCATGCAGAGCCCCTCATCAAGTGGAACTTGGTGTGGTAAACCCTATTACCAAAAGCAACTTAAAGAAGAAAGGGTTTATTTCAGCCTACTGATCCAGAAGGAAAGTCCATAATGGTGGTGAAGGCGTGGCATGGTCGCAAGAGCAGGAATCTGGCTGATCACATTTTTTAATACACACATGAAGCAGCTCCATTGATATACTCCCACTAGCAAGGCTGGATTTCCTGAAAGTTTCACAACATTCCAAACAGCACCACCAACTGGGAAACAAGTGTTCAACCATGTGAGCCTGTTGGGGACATTTTATTTAAGTCATTACATTCAGCCCTCTGACCCTTGTAAACCCATGACAAGTTCATGATGTAAATTTAGTATAGCTTCAAAAGTTCCAGTAGTCTTTAATAATCTCAACACAGTTCCAGAGTCCAAAGCCTTTTCTGAGACTCAAGGCAATCTCTTAACTGTGACCTGTCATAAAATAAAAAGACATTTACAAACTTACAGCATACAATGGCATAGAGCACAAACTCCTAAAGGAAAAGAGAAGAACAAGCCCCCACACTCAGCAGGTAAATAATAAAATTCTGCAGCTCCATGTCTGGTATCTGGGGCTTCAGTTTTAAATGGCTTAGATGGCTTCACCCCTCCAGCTTTGTTGCTTGTAATCCCTCCACCCCCCACACACTCTATCTGCTTCCACTTCCTCTTTGTAGCATTCCTTGGCAAATGACTCAAGATTCTGGTGTGTCCAACATCTTGAGATCTCCACATCAACACAGGTTTCACCATAGCTCGACACAATGGCCTCCTTGTAGGAACTGTGTATTAGTTACTTTTCTGTTGCTGCGATAAAACACCATGACCAACAGCAACTTAGAATTCATTTTGGTTTATAGTTCCAGGGGAACAGATCCTGGAGCAGCTGGGAAGGCATGGCATGGTGGGAGGAGCAGGAAGCTGCCTGCTCACATTTCATCAGCAAGCAGGAAGCAAAGCAAGCACGGGAAGTGTGGTGATGCTACAAACATGCCTGCCCACCTGTGAGATACCTCATATTTGCACCTCCTAAGGATTTCATAACTTTCCCAGACAGGAATAGGAATGTATGAAATCCCTGCAGGCAGACACAGACCCTGGGACAGGTGGAAGAGGCCAGGAAGCTAAGACAGTGCATCTTAGTGGGAAACAGAACTTGATTTTCCAGATATCTCAGGGGAGTCAGCATGTATCCCCTTGTCCCCAGGGAGTGTGGCTTCTCAAGGGAAGGAAGTCCAGGAGATAGAGGAAGAGGCCTGACCTACAATTCAGGGATGGATCGGGTGAGTACACACAATGGTATGGACATCCAGACTCTCTCAGGTTTCCCTCATCTCTGACCTTCCCACCCTCCAATCTTCTCCTGTCCCATGCATGCATTTGACAATGTCTTCCTCAAACACATGGGTCAGGCATGGAGGGAGGCCATGAAAACTGAGAAGGAGGCATCGTGCCTGAGGCAAGGTGCCATCCGCACTTGGGCAGAGTCAATGAGTGCCACTGAATGTCCACACCCAAGGATTCTGCACATTAGTTCCTTTTATGAAGCTGTGACCAGATGTCGGGGACAAGAGTAGAAGAGATTTCTTCTGACTCATAGCCTCATTTGATGTCACTCCATCATGGTGGGAAGGGTGTGAGGAAACAGAGCAGTTCATATCATGGCTGCAAGGAAGCAAAGAAGGGGGGGGATACAGGAAGGGTCCAGGGGAAGATAGAGCCTCCAAAGACATGTCTCCCCAGTAACCTATTTCCTTTAAGTAGTTCTACTCCCTACTTTTCAACACCCCCTAATTATGCCTTTGTATTATGAATCCATCAATGGATTAATGCATTCATTAGTCAGACTCATCAGGATCTGGAAAAATCACAACAGATAGGTGCTTTATAATGTCCTGGGTGATTTTTGAATCCAGTCAAGTTGGCCATTAAGGTTGACCATCACATTGGGATGTTTCTCAGGCACAGATAGCCTATGGTGGGGTCTGTCCTCTAAAACCCCTTGCAATTCTAATTCACAGCACTTCAGCTATCCATAGGAGATAGCTCAACAGGCCAGAATTTTCAGAGTAGCAGAACTTCCATAAGTGTGTGGGTGGCATTTCCTTCTCTGATTTTCTCCCTCAGCTAGTTCTTTGTAGGGACAGCCTCACTCTAGATGGAACCTGAAGAAATAAGGACTCTGTTCTGGCCCCACTTTACACTGTGAGGCATTCCTTGGAGAGTGGCTCAGGAATCAAAAGTGCCTAAAGGAAAATGAGACAGGAAGTTCTGTGGAGACATTAATACCTAAGAGCAGAGCCACTTAAAAACACTCCCAGCCGTGTCCCCAACTCCAGAGGTATCCTCAGGACCCTCTGTTTGGCTTGATGCAGCTCCCAAGGCACAAACACAATAGCTCTTTGAATTTTCCATTTCTTCTTGAATATTCATGTGAGTTTTCCTGTTGATTCCAGGATGGTTTCAGGCTAGTTTTAGAATGTGAATGATCTGAGGAATCAGTCTAGTTGCTAAAAAAACGTATGGTGCCCAAAGCTTCCTGCTCTGGTGTCTCATTTGTAAAAACAGGAATATAACAACATTTACTTGTTACTGTTTAACTGTGAAATGTCCTCCACAGGCTCACGCACCCAGTGCTTGCTGCCCAGCCCATGGTGCTGTTTTGGTAGGTGATGGAAACTGGGAATTGGAGTCTACCCGGAGGAGGTAGGTTACTGAGGCTAGAACTTTGAAGACTGTTTAGCAGGTCTCAGGTCCCTTTCTCTTTCTCCACTTTCTGGCCACTAAGATGTGAACTGCTCTCTCACCATGTCCACCCTGCCACAATAAACTGACACATTTGAAGCTGTGAGCCAAAAGAAATCTTTGCTCCTCTTACGTGTTTTATGTCAGGTCAAACCAACATGGCATCCAATAAGCTGTCCTGATGACTGAATTAACAATACCTATCAAATGCCTAGAATAGATTCTGGTGTGGCTTAGTTACTGTTTAATTGCTGTGAAGAGACACCATGACCAAGGCAACTCTTATAAAGGAAAGCATTTCCTTGTGGGCTTGTTTACAGTTTCAGAGGGTTAGTTAATTATCATCATGGCGGGGAGCATGCCAGTGGCAGGCAGACATGGTCCTGGTGGAGCAGTGGCTGAGAGCTTTACATTCTGATATGCAAGCAGCAGCCAGAGAAAGACTGGGCTTTATGAATTTCTGAAACCTCTAAGCCCACTTCCAGTGACACACATGGCCACACCTCCTCATCCTCAAAAAAATTTATGAGCTGGGGACTAAGGATTCAAATACATTGTTATGAATGTCCTGAAATGCTAACACAGCGACTCCTCTACTGATGTACTATCATAGACCTGTTCGCCATGGCTCCTCATCTGCAATATCCTACTTTTAAATTCATTCATTGCCTGTCACCTTATAATTAATGCACGCAGCACTTTCAAAGTCATCTGAAGACCACTGAAGATTTTGAGTCAGCTGGAGTGCTAAGATCCCACGAAGCAATGCTTTGTCTTCTTGTGTCTGTTCAGCTCTTATTCTGTAAACCTTTATCCTAGACGTCCTCTTTGCAACATTTTGCTGTAAGCAACCATTGCTGTCTATGTGTCCCCAAGGGCCAAGAGGCAGCTAGAGGGCACTCCCTTGTCAGGAGAGTTACAGGTGCTTTTAATGAACATGTGCTGAACAAGGTGCTTTTATAAGGAAATGTTTACAAAACAAGGCAGTGTGTCAACTGGCTGTCAAAACGTGACCAGCAACTAATTTGAACCTAATCCTACATAATCCCCATCAGAGGAATAGCCCAGTATCCATAAATGCGTTCGTCCAGAGCTAAACTAGGGTGAACAGAGCGACTCAGTTGTCTGTAGGTGAGTTAGTCATGATCTAGCTCTGCCCTCCTTTCTTGGTTCCTCCCTAATCTCTTCGCACTCATCACCAGCTCATTTTCCGTAGGATTCAGCCTCTTTCCTCCCTGTAGTGGAGGAACAGTCCTGAGGCCTCTTTCCTGGCCAGAGGGGGCCATCTGACTGGGGGAAGGGCAGAATAGGTGAAGAAAGCAAGTAGGGGGAACGTTTGGCAATGCAGTAAGAACATCTGGAAGGAGCCAGCCTCCCAGCAGGCAAGAGGGCAACTTTGGATGCAAGTGGTTCAGACTCAGGAGAGAAGTAGGTATCAGTTCCAGATCTGGCCTCTCTGATCACCATGGACAAGATATTCCCCGAGGAATTAAGATACTGTTAGGAACTACTGTCTTGGGAAAGCTGGCGGCACACACAACTTGTCAAAGTAGTGTCACTGAAGGGAACTAAGGCTGGAGGCCCAACGGTGCAGACCTTTAAAGGAACACCCTGGCCCTTGGCTCTCATTGCTGGAATGAAGCCAAAGCCCTGCGTCTCTTCCCTTCAGAAGTGCCTAAGGCACCCTCCCCCCCTCTCCATTTATGACTGGGACATCTCCATTTCAAACCCTACGCCCTAGTGCTGTATTTATTTTCTGACAGGTATGGAGTTTGGGGTCCACCCAAACCTGTCTCATACCAGCTGCCCCAGGTACCAGGTATAGGTGCCTCTGCTGGGTCACCCACGATCTCCTGTCAGCCAAAAGTCCCAGGACTTCAGGGGCTGTTGAATAGGTGTTGGTCAAGCCCCTAAGGCTCCCAGAATGAGCCAGCGACTTCGGTCAACCCTCTGCGGGATGCGACTTAGCAGACACGGTGCCTGGGGCTGGACGGTGGCGTTGGGAGGGGATGGCATCCTCACCCTGGCGGACTGGCCGGGGTGGCCAGGCTGGCTCGCGGCGCAGCGGCCGCCTCTCTCCAGCGCGCTGCCGGAGGCGGCGGCAGCCCGGGCTCCTGGCACCAGGCCTGGCTGCAGGCCCAGGGCGAGGAGTGGCTTCCAGGAAGCGGGCGGAGAAGTGTTCCAGCCGAGTCTCGCCGTGGCCGCGGCAGCCCGACGCGCTCCGAGCCGCCCTGCTGCGGCCCGGTGGCCCGCTTGTTCTAGCGTTCCCAGCGGCCCCGGGTTCGGGCGGAGGACGCAGAGGCGGGCGCTGACGGAGCGGCCCCGGGACGACGCGGCGCGCACTTGCCGGACGGGAGGCGCAGGTGGCGGCGCGCGCCCTCCGCCTCTGGGCCGGGGCCAGCGCTGCGCTCCGCGCGCCCGGAGGGGCGGGACAGGCGGGGCGGCCGCGTCCCAGCCCTATTTAACTTTGGCGGCGGCGCGGGCTGGAGGCCGGCGTCGGGGACCGTCGGGATCCCGCGCTCCGCACGCACGAGGTGTCGCCCAGCAGGCGCTGCTCGCCTCCATCTCTCAGCGCGCATCCCCGCGGCTGACAGACGCTGCTGCGGCGCCAGGTCGGGTGCGAGAACCCGCGCGGAGATCCAGGGACAGGTCTCTCCGAGGATGGTAAGTCTGGGCAAGTTGATGGAAATGCCACTGGCAACTAGGGTCCTGTGCTCATCGGCTGGTTTCACAACCCGAGCACTGCTCTACCGGGCTTACGTAGCTCTGGAGAGACGCAAGCCATCGAGTCCAGGAACGTTGGGCAGGACCTTCCCGGGTCCTTTGCGAGCGAGGGGCTCTCTCGATGATGGGAACACCCTGCAGGGTCAGCGGACTGTGGGCCGATCGCAACCTGGAGTGTTCGAAGGTCTGGAGGGTTGGCTACTGAGGCTCGCACGCCTGGAGCGCAGACGACCGAGGCGAGACACGCGCCAGGGAAAGGAGGCGTGAGGGTGGCGGGCGCTTGTGTGTGTGTGTGTGAGCCAGAGGAGAGGGGCGCACGGTCCCGGGGCCCGGCCCTGGCCGCCTCCCTTCGTCCCAGAGTCGCCGCCTCAGGTCGGAAACAGCAGCACATTTGCGGATCGCATTAAGCCAGGCCTTAATGCTTTCTCCAGATGGAGAGAAGCCACCGACCCGCCCCCGGACACCGACACCGCCAAGGCGCCCGCGAGGCGAAGCAGGAGTCGAGTGTGACCTCGGCTTTTCCAGTCTCCACTCAAACTGAGTTCCCTGTAAATTGACAGGAGAAAAAGTCCTTGTTGCCCTCCTGGGCTTAGTTCTTCCCCACCATTAAGAGACTGCACTTTGCAGGACTGTGTGTCTCCCCCCACTCCTTAGCAGGAGGTCTGGAAGCAGAGGGGACTCTGTTGTCCAGTGAGAAATGTCCGAGAAATAGGACCTAAAACTATACGATCTGCATTCCAAACCTAGATTATCTGCTTTGCTGTGTGGCCTTAGGTAGGCTCCTTCCCTCTCTGGTCTTTAGATTAATTTTTGCCTCAAGGAGCCGAAGCTGGCAGGTGCCCTAACCCTTTGGCTGTAGGCTGGCTTCCAGAGACAAATGCCGAAAGCCACACCCTGGTGCTGACAAACAGGCTGGGAGGTGGCTGGTGCAGGGGTGTCTCAACTTCTGGAGCGATGGAGGTATCGAGCTGTTGACTGGAGGCAGTCTCTACCCCGGTCTTGGTGGACTCATCCTAAAAGAAGCCCCATATTGCCTCCACTCTGCAATCTCATTCTGGGCCAACACAAACGTTTCCAAGACACTGCCTGGGCTTCAGGGTCCCTGCCCTCCCATTGGGTTCTTAACTCACAGATTCTGTCTTTGGAGCCAGAGCTAGTTGGAAACTAGGCTTTTTCTTTTTCTTTTTGTAGGCTGTGAGGGAGACGCCTAGAATATTGGACCTTATGGCTTTCTGGACAGGATCCTGGTGGCTGTTCACACCGATGATCTTTATGTTCTCTGGTTTTCTGCAGGTAATGGAATGGGACACTGAGTATGCTGGGTACAGCTTTTTTTTTTTTTGCATAGGAATATTATTCTAGATCACGTAAGATGTTGTAGGACCAGTGTTAATGCTGCACCAGAGAGTCTTATGTAGATGGTACTGTACTGGCTTCTCTGTAAGGATAACTCAGACATGGAGTCTCTCCTGTGTCTAGAGCAAGGATTTAATACCACTGTGGACCTGGGCAGCACTGGCCACTTGGGTCTTGGGTGAACCCTATCTTTCCTGACTAGAGTGGCTGTCTGCATGAGCCCAGGAGAGGATACATGTTAGAAGTCAGGAAGAGTCTGCTTCCTACACTAGCTTAGCCACTAAATGAGTATTCTGGATGTACTCTGTTAACACATCCTACTATTGTACAGTCTTCTCTCTAGACCAGTCTCTAGAGCAGCTGTTCTCAGCCTTCCTAATGCCTTAATACAGTTCCTCCTGTATGACCCCCAACCATAACATTGTTTTTGGTGCTACTTCATAACTGTAAGTTTGCTACTGTTATGAAACATAATGCAAATACCTGTGTTTTCCGATGGTTTGAGGTGACCCTTCTGAAAGGATCTGTTGACCCCCAAATGGGTCACAACTCACAGGTTGAGAACCACCTCTCTTAGACTCTTGTTTTTTTTAACCCAACCTGAGAAGCTGTGCTCATAGGTTGCACTCTATTTATCTCCTGGTCAGACTCGAAGGACTTGAAGCAGTCAGCATTGCAAAGAGACAACAGGGAGCAGTAGAGACAGAGACAAGGTGGGAACTCAATTCCCCTTCACTAAGAACAGTCTCTGCTTGACTCCAGTTTGTCATTGCTAAGTAGGAATGCAAGCTCAGGATTGCTGGGTCTTCTTATGTTTCAAGATAGCTGGTGCATCCAGATTTCTTCTACAGCCCTTTGGTTTATAACAAAGTGAAATCCAGGCAAATATGCTTGCAGCTGGATTCAGCCAAGAAGAGTGTGGGCCCTGACCTAAAAATGCGGGGAACATTTCAGTTAATACCATGTCCTGAGGGTGGCCGTTAATCCCGTGAAATGTCTTATGTGACTTAGAACAAGACAACACTTCCCTGAGGACTTCACTTCTGGCTGGGGTCTGTGCACCCTCACGGTCTTAGCAGACAGCCTAGTACTTAAGGGCTTAAGTCTGTTAAACAAGCATGCAGGCATGGCTGAAAATCTATACTTCGGGTAAATGAAGCAGGGGCCCCTGCCTTTTGCAGTATTCTCTTGGATTTACTGCCTTTAAGCCCTTTTCAGTGCCCCATCAATTCTGTGGCTCAAACACAACTGATTAGTGAGGGACATCATCTCCTTTATCCAGTTTTCCGGTATATTTTAATGGACATATTTTGTTAGAACAAAGGCTAAGAGGATGGAGGTTACGGACTCAGTGGTTAAGAGCACCTCTGCCCTTGCAGGGAGCTGAGTTCTATTTCTACACCTAAGGTAATAGCCAGCTCCTGAGGATTTGACGCCCTCTTCTGGTTTCTGTGGGAAACTGCAGTCATGTGCACATACCCACCCCATAGACACATACAGAAAAACACATAATTTAAAATAAAATAAAAATTTTAAAGAGTTACGGTTTTGAGGGGTATGGTCTAGGGTTTCTCTGGACAGCATGGTGCATTGTTGTTGTTAAGGCAAGATAGTTTACTTTTCCATCTTGTCAAAGGATTGAAATAGGATACAAGAGGTGTTCCTTGCTGGTCAGGTGGGGTTGAGTCTTGAAGGTGGAGTATTTCCCTTTGCTTTCTCCCCTGTGTACCGTCTCTGTGTGCTTTGAGTCTGTCTGCTTCCTTCTATCCTAAGGGAGCATTAGCCCAGCTTGAATCACTTGGTGACCTCTTTGGATTTTTCTATATCCGTGTGCCTGTGCTGGTGCTGTTTCCATGCATCAGGGTAGTGTGCATGGAAGGGCATAAGATTCTCGGGCAGCTGTCTCAGTCACCCATGCCACCTACTGATGGAATCTCAGCACCACTACTATATGTATGGCTGGGTCACACATCTGTGCATGACATCTGTTTCTGCACTTGTAGAGAGGGGCTCACAATAGTGCCCACCTTGTAGAGTTGTTTACAGGAGTCAATGCACGGTGAAGTGGGAAAAAGTGAAGCAAAACAAGGAAGTGGGTAATGAATGTCAACTCTATTGCTGCTGCTTGTTAAAGGTTTGAAGATAGCATTGTGCCTGCATATTCTTCTATGGAGCTATAGGGGGCGCTCAAGAGACATGAGCTGAGGAGAGAAGATGCAAACAATTCTCGGTAGGGGCTATCTTCTCAAAGGAGGCTCTTGCCAAAGTAGATAGGACCATCTCTGGTACTTCCCTCGGGGCTCATTTGAGCTTCTTAAGAAGTTTTGCATCAGTGTTATGATTTTAATGTTGGGATGGTGCTTAGGTGTCCCTCAGTCTCTCTCTCCTTGCCTCCTAAGTAGGCTACAAGGTAGTTGGTGGAAGACTGACAGATGTGTGAGGAGGCTGAGCTGTAAGAAGTCTGGGGTATTCCAGATAATTAATAAAAATGAGATTCTCCTTATCAAATCATGGAAAACATAAACTCTTATAATTGCTGACTACAAGTTATTGATTGTGACAGTCACAGGGCTTGACCTGGTGAAGCTGAAGTTTCCTCCCATTCAGGCTGTAGGAAAGGCCTCCTCTCTGGCCTGCTGGGCTCTGGAAGCTTGTTGTTGCTTTGGCTCTTTCCTTAGGACCTGATTTTCCTATTGAGGACAAGTTGCTCCCCAACCCCTCCAAGACTCTATTGTTTTAACTATTACATATAATATTGAAGGAGTCACTGGGTCTAACAAAGGCATTGAAGCCTCTGGGAAGTGTGGTAGGCTGAATAATGGCCCCCAAATGTGTCCATATCCTAATTTCTAAGAAGCCATCAATGCTCCTTACATGATGAAAGAGGCTCTGAGAGTAAGGATGCTGAGGTTGGGGAGGTTGCCTCACTGCTTCTCATCCGTGGGACTCAGGATGGAGTAAAGACAGAAAGTAGAAGAGGTCACTATGGAAACTGGAAGAGTGATGTAGTCAGGAGCCAAGGGATACTGAAAATTTCTAGAAGAGGGGAGGGACACAGTGTAATTGGCCCTGATGAACCTGGATTTTAGTCCACAAAACTCATTTGAGATTTCTAACTATTAGAGTTTGACATTGGGAATTTTCCACTGTCGCTCTCCTTTTGAGACACAGACAGGCTTTTACTGAACTCAGAGGAACTGGGTGGCCAGTGAGCTCCAAGGACCCATGTGTCTGTACTTCTTCCACAGCCCTTGGGTTACAGAAATGAACAACTGTCCCTGCTTTACTATCCACCATGTGTAGGGAACATCTTATGTAACTCACATCCTTACTCACTGTTCGGCCATTTCCCTGGAGTCATTCTTTTTTAGTGGAATGTGCTTCACTAGACATTTGAGTTTCTCTGTGGCTTCCTTCTTCTTCATTCTTCTTTGGTTCTAAGTAGTTTTCCCTACTATTCCAGGTTTCACGTCATGAATGTACTTCTGTGTGACCTTGTCCCTGTTCCTGGTGATTTTCAATATGTTCTTATAACCCATTCCTGGGCATGTGGAGACAGGAGGATCTCTGGCCAGCCAGTCTAGCCAATCAGCAAACTCCAGACACAGTGGGAGACCCTGTCTCAGAAAATGGGTATAGAGTAACTAAAGGAAGCACAACCTCTGGACACATACGTGTTTGCCACTACTCCAGGTTTCACTTCATGAATGTACTTCTGTGTGACCTTGACCCTGTCCCTGGTGATTCTGAATATACATTCCAAACTTTGTTGATGGAGTCTGAGCAGAAAGACCTACACTCATCCTGAATGTAAATTATGCTCTCTCTCTCTCTCTCTCTCTCTCTCTCTCTCTCTCTCTCTCTCTGTGTGTGTGTGTGTGTGTTCTCGAGCACATGCATACATGTATGTGTGTCCAGAGGTTGTGCCTTCTTTAATTACTCTACACCTTATTTTCTGAGACAGGGTCTCCCACAGTATCTAGAGTTTGTTGATTGGCTAGACTGGCTGGCCAGAGATCCTCCTGTCTCCACATGCCCAGGAATGTGTTATAAGAACGTACTGCTATAACCAACTCTTTTCTGGATGCTAAGGATCTTAAGGGGGATCCTCATGATTATATAGAAAGTACTTCACTCACTGAGCTTGTCTCCTCAGCTGCAGCTATTCACATTCACATTCTCTCTGTCTTCTTGGTTCAACATCAACTAGCCATTGATCCCAGGGATATTCAAATACCTCTCCTGGTGTCTTTGCCCTGTACCCACTTGGTCATGAGTTGCCAGCTCAGAAATACCTCTCAAATCTGTTTCCTCTTCTGGGTTCCCACAGACACAATGCATTTGAGGAGTAGAAACATGGCAGGGAGGGTTAAGAGGTGAAGATGAATGGGGACAGTTTGTGGCTGCTGTAAGGAAAAGCCTGAAGAGCATTCTAAGAGCTCTTGCAGGCAGCACAGAGTCGTTGGAGAATGGACCAGGTGGTGGGAAGTGCTATCAGGACGGCTGGGCTTCTGGGGACTCATGGGTGCAGATCATGCTCAGGAGGTTCCTGGCACTAGTCCACCTGGTAATGATGAGTCCCCAATTGCAGAAGTGGTGGGACGCTTATTGTCAACTAGATTCGATGAAGGCAGTGATCCTTAGAACCTACTTAGAAGGAGACAGAACTTGGTACGAAATTAAGAGAAACAGAGAGAAAAAGAAAAATTGAAAAATTCTTTCAGATTTTGAATTAGGCTTAGGGCAAGAAATGGGAAGTTTCACCTTGGTCTTGGGAAATGTTTGGTTCACTTTGAAGGACTAGGCTTGAGGGAGTAATGGGAATTGGAGACCCTGAGAAGGGGATATGCATAGTCTTTGGGGGTGGGGAATGAAATGGCAACGTTTTCTCCACAAACTGTACTTCAGCATGTCTGAGCTCTACACGGGATGCTTCTAAGAGAAAACAAGAGATTAAAGATACAAGGGGAAGAGAACCACAATTATGTGTAATAGTTTCATGACAGGAACAAAATAAGCAGAGTTATTCTACTGTGTTAGGATGGTCTGAAGGCAGAAGTCTAGCGTCATGGAGGCCACATTTCAGGGCTTGTGATTGTAATCATTCTTGGTTTATTTTTACAAAGATGCTGATTTCCATAAATAGCATGGAAGCATAAAGCAATTTCCTCTCCAAGTATTTTATGCAATTACTTCCTGGAATTTGTCAGTGCTGAACAACTCCAGCCAATGTATGCTATAAATTATTGTAGCCAAATTCGCAGACCCATTTGTTCTCTAAGCATTAATTTAAACACTTAATAGAATTTTTCTCTGAAAGCACTTTTAGGATCAGGAAGACCAGCTATTATATTAATAAAAGTAATTTACAATTTAGTGAAGTTCTCTCTTTCGGACTTACCTTTGTATGTTTCTGAGTTAAAAACAACAGTGGCAGAACTTAGTATGGAAAGGACAAAGGTTAAGCCAAACATTACCATCCTGAATTCTATGGACTTCTTAGGAGTCCCATGTACATAGTTCTGACCTTGAAGTATTAGCATGTATGTTTATTTAAAGAAGTGAGAATGGGTTGGGGAGGTGACTTAGTTGGCAAATTGTTTGCTGTACACAGCAAGCTTGAGAACCTGAGTGCAACCTTCAAAACCCAAATAAAAATGTCAGGCATGGTAACTAACAAAATGACACGCTTGCATGACTATTAGTTTCCATTTCTTAATTATCCTAAACAGTTTATGACGGTTGGTAACAAGAGGTCAAAACTTTACATTTCATTTTTAAGCATTACTAGGTACAATACCTTTAAGAAGCATTACCCTTAATTTTGTATCAATATACGAAGATCAATACCAATGTGGCCAAATATAATCTTAATTTTGTATCAATATACAAAGATCAGTACCTATGTAGCCCAATACAATCTTAATTTTGCATCAATAAACAAGGGTCAATACCAATTTAGCCAAATATAATATTAATTTTGTATCAATATACAAAGGTATAAGGCCATATTCAATAATCTGTCCTTTTTTCTTGATCTTTCCTATACTATGTCTATGTCCCATTTTTTTCTCAAGTTTGTTCACTCCTACATAGGAGAGAAAGAAGGATACAGAAAAGAAAAAGAGAAAAATCCCTGGGTCTAACCTCCAAAACCCATTTAACAAGACCAGTTAACAGCTTGTAGTCTCTTCCCCTAAATAACAAAATTTTCTATTATCCATCATCTATCACAGTTATTTTCTAAGCTACTCAGAAACCAAGTTGGTAAGAGACAAGCAACATTTGCTTATCTAAATATAAGAGATAGATAGGGCATCTTCAAAAACCTCAAGAGATCTGCAGAATATGGCATTCAAAGATGTTTTCTTAACTTAAGATTTTTTGATATCGAGACATGTCAGCTCCTGATAGCACCCCCTATTCTACTCCAAGTAGAAGATAAGCATCAAAGAATCTCCAGTGGGAGATGGTTGAATAAGTGGCAAGCCTCTCTCTTGGCAAGAAAAACCCCTTGTTTCAACTGTAGACAGACTGCTGTCCAAAAGGGACAAAACTTGGAAGCAGGTAAGTCAACAGCCTAGCTCTACCAAGACAGGATAGGCAAGTCCTTCATAATTCCTGCTCTACAATCAATGTCTGTCAGAGAAACGGGGCCAAATGGCTGAAGATTGATGCTGTAATATATGGAGAGAAAATGGGCACTGTCCAGGCAGCCACTGGTATGTCATTTCTTAGTTTTGCAAGCTGCGGGCCCTGCACTTCCTTTATAATCAGATATATTTATCCCTCTCAGGTCTCTGAGGTAGTTGAAGAATAGATAGATAGAGTGTCATAGTTAAATTTTGAGTTGTTTAAGAATCAAGAGGGTGTTCTAGATCTAAGAAGATGTTTTTAAAATTGTGAGGCAAGTTAGTATGAAAGCTGAGTTAGACATAGAACTTTAAACTCATGGAGATGGTTAGATAGTAGAATGTTAAAATCAGGTGCCAAATACATATGGACTGGACATTGGGAATATGTGCTAAGCCATATAACTCTCATAATTGTGGCCTATTTATGTCCATTGTTTTGTATTGTATTTATAGTTATAAGAGAAAGAACCATTTGTTGGACTGAAAGTGAGAGCTGTTGGGGAGAAAAAGAAATACCTTAAAGTAAAAAAAAAAAAAGAGTAGAGGATGGGGGGTTGAGGGGGAGGAGGGTGGAAGGGTGGGACTGGAGGCGGGAGTAGGGAGGGGATTGTGATTGAGATGTAACTTGAAGAAATAAAAAATAAATTATTTAAAAAGAAAGAGAAAAAGAAAAAAATGTCAGGCATGATGGGTGTGCCTAGAATCCCAGTGCTGAGGCCTGGGAGGCAAGCAGAACTCTGAAGCTGTCTGACCAGCTTAGACTATTTGGCCACTCCTAGGCCAGTGAGGGACCCCTTTAAAAAAAAAAAGTAGGAGTGTGAACAATACCTGAGTAACTATAGTCCATGTTGACTTCTGGCTTCCACATGCATGAACACATATGTGTTCACACACACACACACACACACACACACACACACACACACACATGCATGCACGCACGCATGCATGCGCACGCGTGCACGCACAGTCTCAAACACATGAAAATAAGACATAATGCTCATTTTGATAAATAAAATTTTTAAACAATGTGAGGAGTGTCTTATCCTAATAATATCTATTGCATTTATAACAATGAATCATTTGAATGAATTAGACTTCATTAGCTAGTTCTTCGATGCTGAGAATTAGACATTCTCTCAGGTTTTCTTTCCCATTGCAAAGGTCTGCTGTAACTGTACTTGTAGACACATCTTTGTGCATATTTGTGATTATTGGATTTATATAGAGTTATAGAAAAATGTTCTTGGTTAGACACTGCCTTGGGGTCAAATGTGAAACATTTAAGGGTTTTGATTTATGCTATCAAATCACCTTTCTAAAAGTGTCCAGGCTGGCCTTGAATTTATTGTATAGTGCACACTGGTCTTGAACATATATCTGTCCTCTCTCTTCAGCTTCTCAAGTACTGGGATTACCGACATGAGTCACCATGCTTGGCTTAGTGAGCTATATACTTTTGGACCATTTGAATCACTGTTTCTATGTATTTAATCCCTAATACATTAGAAATAAAGGACCTGGGGATGGCTCAGTGGATAAAGCACTTGCTATGCAAGCAGAAGAACTGCATTCATGTTTCCAGGTCCCACATACAAAGATGAACATGGAGTTGTGCATCTGTAATCCCAGTGCTGAGGATGGTAGGCATAGACATGAATTTTTCTGGAGTTCACTGGTTGACTAGTCTTGCCTGTTTAGTAGATTCCAGGATTAGTGAGAGACCCTGTCTTAAAAGTTAAAGGGGAGAATGATTGAGGAAGATACTAAAGTTCATCTCTGGGTTCCATCTACACGCACACGCATACAGATCCTTAGACATCACACACACAAGACATTAGAAATAGGAAAATAAAATTTAATCTCCATGTTCTCTTTTTCTGTTGTGTATTGCTTATCAACCTGTAAGTATTCTTCATGAATGAAGAACATTGACCCTTTATCATTTACATACTGCAAATAATTTCCCAATTTTGTCATTTGTATTATATTTTTATACATGGTTCTGATATACCAACATTGAAACTTTTTAAGTAGTCTGCTCCAAGAATCTCTTGAAATCTAGGCCTTTGCATCATATTTAGAAATAGTATCTTATTGAGAGGAAATACATGCACACCTAAGTTTACTTCTGGTTTTATTTTCATTTTAAATATTGAACTCTTTCAGAGTTTATTCAATCATTAAATCTCTCAACCTCCTCCTGCGCTCATACATACTTGGAAAATTGTAGCTCCTTTGCAGCAAGCTTTATCTATTTGGCAGGCCTCCCTTCCTTTTTGTAGATTTGATAAATCCAGGTCTTTCAATTATTTGGTGAAATTGGGAGCCTAGAAGAGCCTCCAGAGAGGCTCCAGACTGAAGCCAAAACCCACAGTTCATGGACTGGGAGAGGAGACCTTGTGGTAGTTTCTTTTGGCTAGGCATACAGTACAATCTGCCATAGGGGGACACTGCTGGAGGCCAGAATGGGTGAGAGAAGCAGGATGGAAAGGAAAAATTGCCTCTTCATAACAGGTTAGATTAGGGACTCTTTGTAGGTCTTTATTGCTGAAAATGAAGGAGAAATATGAAAGTGGAGAAAAGAGAGTCAACTTAAAAGAGGAGAGGCGTGTACAGGCTCCTGGCTTCAGAGGCTTTCAGTTCAAGGTCAGATGGCTCCATTGCTTTGGGGCTGAGGTGAAGCAGATATCCATGCTGGTGGGAACATGTGGCGGAGGAAGCTGCTCACTTCATGGTGACCAGGAAATTGGGTCTGGTGGGATAAACAAGATGTATGCTTCCAGGATATGTAACAGTCCCCAGTGACCTACTTCCTTCATTTAGCACCCCCTCCCCTACAGATTCAGTAACCCCAATAATGGCACCAGATTACAAATGTATTGGTATATTAGCCCATTGTTGCACTCAGAGACCCCATGATCCAATCACTTTCAGCAAGCCCCACCTCAGCTGCTGGCGACCAAGGAGCCATAGGGAATACTTGGTATCCAAATCACAATGCTGCTCTTTGACTACATTTTTCTTCTGTTTCTTTCTGTTTTGAAACATCTGTGCAAATTGATTTTGTTGTGATTTTTCCTCCTTCCTCTCTTCCTCCTTCTTCTAATGGAGCTTTTCTTCATGTATCACTCCTCTTTAGACCAGGAGGCTGACTAGACAATGTCCATTTCTTGTTGATACCTGTCAGGCTTCTGCAAATGCCATTTCTGCCGATGCCACATAACTGGAGGGAAAGGTGGGACTAGAGAAGTGTCTCACCTACTGTCCTAGTTTGTTTTTGTTGCTGTGGTAAAACAATGACAAAAAGCTACTTGGGTGTGAAAGTTTCTCTCATCTTACACTTCCAGATAGCAGTAGTTCATCACTGAGGAAGTCAGGACAGGAACTCAAGGCAGAAACCTGGAGGCCAGAACTGAAACAGAGACTTAGAGAAATCCTGTTTACTGGTTGGCTCTGCTACATTTCTTATATAGCCCAGGCCTACTTGGCCAGGGATGGTTCCTCCCAACAGTAGGCAGGTCCTTCTACCTCAATTAGCAATCAAGAAACTGGTTCACAGACATGGCCACAGGCTAATCGGATATGGACACTGCCTCCGTTGAGGTTCCCTCTTCCCAGATGTGTCAAACTAAAATTGAAGCTAACCAGGACACCTTCCTTGATCTCAAAGCTAGTCATATGATCCAGCTCAATTCAGTGTTCTCCTCTCTGAGCATTGTGTGTATGGAGCAAAGGGAAGAAGTACAGATTAGACTACTTTTGAAGATAGTCTAATATTGGTATTGTAGCAGGGCTGGGATTTTCACTAAGCTCCAGGGAACATCATTTTTTATTTTTATTTTTTTGAGATAGGGTTTTTCTTTGGGTAGTCCTGGCTGTCCTGGAACTCCCTCTGTAGACCAGACTGACCTCAAACTCACAGAGATCTGCCTGCCTCTGTCTCCCAAGTGCTGGGATTAAAGGTTATACCAACACTGCCTGGCTAGGGAACATTGTTTAATCACATTTTCAAGACTTTCAGATATTATTACTGCCATGTTTGGAGACAGTAGACAGTTATAGGCAGGGCTCACTTTGTGATCTGTCTTACCTTTATTTCAGAAGACAGACTTCCATAAAAGACAGGCAGACTCTTTGATTTTTTTTTTCTCCTGTCTCACATGTGACCCCAGTGTTGATCTTAAACTAATGTGCTGTTTGCTTAGACTTTTCATTGCCACCCATGGGAGGCAATGCCTATGACATCATGACTAAGTAAATAATTTTTCATACTACTTAAAAGGTTTCAGAAAAAAACCTACCATTTTTATGAGTAATTTACCCTGATATTTACTATTCTTTTTCATTCTATTTTGTTTCAGCCCAAATGATTTCATGAAAAAGTGGTTGATTAAGACCTAACCAGTTAATGTCATGGCCCTGCCCTTGGGCTCTGTTCACACTGTTTCCATTAATTGACCCTGTTCTCTGTTTACACGTGTGTGTGTGTGTGTGTGTGTGTGTGTGTGTGTGTGTGTGTGTGTGTTGCAATCAACAGTTGGCAAAGAGATTCTTGGGGCAATTCCTGATTTTGACAGGCCACAGCTTAGTTGTAAGAGAACCACCTGTTGACAGCGGTGGGCATGTGGAACTACAATTCCCAGCATGCTTGCTCATCAGAGCTCTTCAATGTCGTTTAGACACTTACATCTTTGTTGTTGTTTTAAACTCGAAATCATATTCATAGGTTTTATAGTCTTTCTTGTGTTCCTGGCATTAGCTGTGCTTGGCCATGAGGTATTGTGGATTTAATGTTCAGCTGGATTTAGTTTGAAAATATTTTATTGAAAAATGCTGCATATGAATCCATAAGAGATGTTAGTTCACACTGAATTTTTCAGGTTTTACTAACCCCATAAAATTAACAGGGGCACACTTTCATCATTTTTCCTTTTTTTTTTTTTTTAAGTCAGTTTAAGAAGCAGAGAAATAACCCTGAAAGTTTGAAAGAACTTGCCATTGAAGTAAAAGGGTCACAGAATGTTTTTTTTTTTTTTTTCGAGACAGGGTTTCTCTGTGTAGCCCTGGCTGTCCTGGACTCAATTTGTAGACCAGGCTGGCCTCGAACTCGCAAAGATCCGCCTGCCTCTGCCTCCCAAGTGCTGGGATTAAAGGCGTGCGCCACCACTGCCCGGCTGTCACAGAATGTTTTGGTGAAGTATTTCTTTGACAATCCAAATTATTACATTTTACTCTTTCTCTCTCTCTTTCTGTGTGTGTGTGTGTGTGTGTGTGTGCAGGTACTCACAGAGGCTGAATGACAGTGTCAGATCCCCTGGAAATAGAGTTACAGGTGGTTGTGAGGCTCTCATTGTGGGTGCTGGGAGCTGATGATCCTCTTAAAGAGCAATGATACTCTTAACCACCGAGCCATCTCTCCAGCCTGACAACTTCTCTTTCCGTTTCTTTCTTTCTTTTTCTTTTTCTTTTCTTTTTTTTTTTTAGGTTTTTCAAGATAGGATTTCTCTGTGTATCCTTCACTGTCCTGGACTCACTTTGTAGACCAGGCTGGCCTTGAACTCACAGAGCTCCACCTGCCTCTGCCTCCTGAGTGCTGGGACTAAAGGCATGTGCCACCACGCCCGGCTACTCTTTCTATAGTTGTTAATTTACTCAGGATTTCTTGTGTCTCACAGATCAAGTTGGGAAATTTTTGTGTCCTAGAGACTTTCACTGACCAGAAATTAAACAGCTGACAGGAAGGAGCAAAGGAGAATATGTCCTAATTTTTCAAAACAATTAAGTTATCTTGCTATGGATTTCTGATTTATTTCCTCTTTTGAGAGTATGGCCTTGACGTTTTAATTTTTGGAGGGTATGAAAATGCCTCATTTCATTTGTACCCTGAAGATATTTGGAAACTTAACATTTTTATAAATTATTGTATTCGACAATTACATTCCTATGAATTAGAGAAGAGGGTCCTCCCCCCACTGTTTCTTCATGGTGATCTTCCTTCCTTTCCTTTCCTTTTTCCACCTCCTGTCTTGCTGTAGGAGCTCTGGAATTGCACACATGTGCTGATGCACCTGGCTTTGCATGAGTTCCAGGGATTTGAACTCAGGCCCTCAAGCCTGTGCTTTACCCACTTAGCCATCTTCTCTGCTTTTACGGTGTGAAGTTCTAAGGGCTGGTGTGTCTCACAGAGGAATATATTTTAAACTGTGTTATAAAATGGATCTTTTGAACCTGTAGTTCGTGAAAGAGAGACCAATACATGCTAGCATTCAAAACTACTGTACCAACGAAGGGAGGGGTACTATGGTTAAAGATAAACCTTGCTGGTACTCCGGTAGTTCTGGAAGACAGGACTCTGGGTGACTTGGAAAATAACTTCATGGGGATGTTATTGTCCGTGTGAAGGCACAGCCTACAAATTCCTTTTTTCTTCTTGCAAGAGTGTTTTTCTTTGTGAGGTCCACAGATGACTGTCTCATTTGCTGGGTCCGAAAACTGGAGAAGGTGGTAGAAAAAAAGCCAGCCTGGGTGTGATTGGCATGGGCTACCTGGGAGGGAGGATTGGCTATTTGTTGGCCACTGTTTACTTATATTGAGAGAGACTGAGGCATATGGGAAAAGCAAGGTAAATTCAATGCCCTGTGGACACTCAAAGCAAATTCTTTCCAGAGCGAACACTTCACATGGAGAAAGCAGAGCATCCTTCCCATGGGGCCCTGGTTAGGGCCCGGCTCAGCTGTAAGTAACCCTCCCTCCAGCCATGGGTCCATCATGGAAGCCAACCTTCCTAGACCCCATAATCTATGTGCAGGCCTGTGCAGTGGGTTTGCTTCTCAGACAAGGTCCCTGTGCTCTTTGCCTCTGGTGGCAGCCTGGTGGCTTTGGACTGACCCTGAAGCACTCCTTCCCATTCTTGGGAGGCCCGGCATGTGGCAGGCATCACCGGTCACAGCTCTGGAGGCGGAGCACTTGTGCTGAATGTTCTATAAACACTCTCTGGGATGCATTAACAGCTTCTAGAAGCAGAGCCAGGAAAGTATTTCCATGCCCTGAGCAGGGAAGGGGAGCGAGGAGTGACTGGTGGCCACACTCTAGCAGGCTCTGTTCAGTCCTATTTGTGAGAGGGGCTATTTTCCTTGGCCTAAGATTGGCCTAAGGTTGCAGATGTCTGATGGGTCCTTATCAATGTACTCAGAACCAAGGCACTTCAGAGATTCCTGAACACTTTCACAAAGAGGAAAGTGAACTCAGCTACACCATGGGATGGATTCGCCTCTGTTCATGGAGTTCTACCGATAAACACTGTGAATGGAACTCAGGCCCATCTGTACAATGGAGAGTAACACTAATAATGTACTAAGCTGACCATGAGTTCTTCCTCAGCACAGCACTGCCAGTCCCTTAAGTGGAACAGGCCAGGGAGGTGGCCCTGTTGGCCTCCTTACTGGGTTTTCTCTGCGTTGTCAGATGATCCTCTGTGATGTCCATCCCAGGACTCAGAGAGTATATTGAGTAACCCTTGGCTCCCAAGAAACTTCCTTAGCCAGCACCAGAATGATGTCCTAGATAGCTTTAACAGGGTTTTTCCACTCTAAGAATAACCAAGGGAGGCTTGTCCTTCAAAAGACACATGGCACACAGGGCATAGGCATCTTTTAAAAAAGTACTCACTGTGCTCAGAACTCAGTTTTATTGTGGAAGACAGGGATTAGCACGTGATTTTGAAGCTCAATTAGCAAATGCATTGATTGACAATCTCTGATTTAAAGCTTGTACCTCACAGAAAGGCTAATGAGAGAATGAAAATCCAGGCTACAGACCATGAGCACATACTTAGCACATTCTATAACAGGAATCCTAGCACACCAAGGAAACTACAACTACTTTGTGCAACCCCACCTTTTGATCAGGGAGAATGCAAAGAAGAAGTCCTGACTTCTAAAGCTGAGAACACAGGAGGACCCCACTGGCTCCGTCCTGCCAGATCCTGTCTTGAATTCACTTCTTTTATGATCACTTGCTTTCTTGACCATCTTGGAGATTGTCAACCAGTTTCTGTGATAACTGACCAACTCCCTTATTATAACACTACAGTATAAGTTCATCTTTCCTTTCAATTAAAAAAAAAACTTTAGCTTCAACTCTTCAGAGTTCTGTTGCTTGGCACAAACATATCAAGAATTTCTTCCTGTTCTGAGAGAAATTATTCTTCATAACATTCATTTTTGTTTGCTCTGAAGTTCACATTGTCTTCTATTAATGGAGTTATATACTTAGACATTGCTGTCAAATATGCTATTAGCTTATGACATACACATATTTTTAGCATGTTGCTCTTCCTCTGTCATTATTATGCATTAACTGAGTTTCATAGATAATATATAGTTAGGTCATTAGAAAAACATCCCGGCAGGTTCTATGCATTTACTGGCGTATATGCTATATTTTGACTACGCTAAGAGCAGTTATCGGTATCCTAGGGGTTGTAGTTTGACATTTTACTATTTGTTATTTTCGTTTCAGCTTTCTCGTTCCATGTTTCCCTTTCCTTCCCGTGAACCATTAGAATATTCCTCAGCCTTCCATGCTGACTTATCTGTAGGATCCTTGCTTCTGTCCCTTCTGTCCCTGCCTCCCTGTCTTGGTTGTCCTATTTTTACCACTGTCTGCTGATTCTAACATGTTACCCCTTGAAGTGGAATGGATAAGACTTATCTCCGTTTAGATTCTTTAACCCTCACCCCTATCGTAAATATGTTGAACACCATATCACACAATTTAGTTTTCATTTTAACCATAGGACACTTATAAAGAACTTTGTTGGAAGGCTATTCTGTTACACTCTCCATGATTTCTGTCCACTGTGCCATTTTTTCCTTCCTTTCTGGAGTTTGAAATCTTCTTTGGTTACAGTTTTCTTCCTTCCTTCCATCCCCCTTCCCTCCCTCCCTCCTTCCCTCCCTCCATCCCTCTGTCCTCTCTCTCTCTTTCTTTCTTTGCTCCTCCTTCCTTTCCTTTTTATTCTACTTATTTTATCTTTCCTTGATGGTAGGTTCTTTGGACAAATTCCTCACCTTTGTTCATGTGAGAATGGCCTGATTATGGAAGGGTATTGTGATGATAGGAGTTGTGTCTAGGTTAGTGGCCATTCGCTTGGAGCATTTGGAGCATTCTGTCCCGTTTCCTCCTCAGATTTCTGTGGCTTCAGAGAACTCTCCTGGCCACCGGCTTCCAAGCTGTTTTCCAAGCAGGTGGAACATGATTTCTCTCCAGCTCATGTTGGGATCTTTCTTAGTCTTTAGATTCTATCTGTTTGTCATGTGTTTTCTAGTGTTTCGTTTTAGAGATTTCCCTCAGACTAGAAGCATTCCAGCATTTAGTTCTTCAGACATTCTTCTCATCCTGGAACTGCTTCTCTTTTCTCTGTGTACTTTGGTGACTGACAGGTTCCATTTTGTTATAGTCCCGGAGGTCCCTCATGTCCCATTAATTTTACTTTCAGTGTGTTTCCTATTACTTAGATTGGGCAAATGATCTTTCTTAGAGTTTGCTCATCTGCTGACTTAATGTGACAAAAAGAAACTCAATCTAGGGGGGACTTTTTAAAAAATTAAAGAACTGCATTTTCAATTTTATAATTTCTATTTAGTTCATTATGTCTTCTCTTCCTGGTAGTTTTTATTTTCCTCATTTTTTTTCAAGAGCAATTGTAATTGTCATGGTGGTTAGTTTAAAATATTTGTCAGGTAGTTGAACTCTTAGTCATTTCAGTACTGACATCTGTTGATTAACTTTTTTCATTTACATGAGGAGTTTCCTTGCTCGTCACATAGCAAGTGATTATTTAATCATGCACGCTCTGTTTGTTTCAGGAATTTTGTTATGAGACTCTGGCTCCTGCTTGGTTTAATTTAAAGCTATCTCTATTTAAAGCCATCAGCTCTGTTTACATTTAGTACTTGCTATGCTCTATTTTGATAGCCAGGGACTCTGACTAGATTGAATGTACAGGCTTTTGCTGCATTTGTGGGTCATAATTATAAATACAGTTTAGTTCATAGATCCCACACAGTACTTTTACAGTCCAACTCTTTCCGTACTGCAGTTCACTTCAAAACTTTTGCCACTGTTCATTCTTCCATTTCATTGGTGGGCTAGGTGGGGATCTGTCTGGGACTTTACATGTAAGTCTAAAGATTTCTTTCTACAACATCTTCCTAAGTTCTGCTCTCTCCAAATTCTGCTTGGAAAGGAAAGGTGCACTGACCATTGCTAGGCAGGGAGCAAGCCACTTCACTTAGTCTCTACCAGGCAGATATGTGGCCATACCAAGAGTCAGGGAATGATGCCCTAGACTGTCCCCTTTCTCTCACTGGTGAATGAAACCCACACCTTCTAATCTCTGCTGGCTCTGCTGCTGCTGGTGATGGAGAGGTGACCATGGTTTTGCTCTGGTCAGGTGGTTATTGGCATGAGAGATTGCTGGGCTAGCTCTGTAGGCTCCTCAGCTAGAGAAAGCAGCCTTGCCCATATTGCTTCTCCTCTTTTGTGTTTGTGACATTTCTGAGTGGCACTCAGCTCAGAATATATGGATAATAAAAGTCTTTACTCCCAGAATTTGGGAGGCTGAGGTAGGCGGATCTCTCTGAGCTCAAGACCAACCAGAACTACATAAGGAGACCCTGGCTCACAAAAAAACCCAACCTAAGCCGGGCGGTGGTGGCGCACGCCTTTAATCCCAGCACTTGGGAGGCAGAGGCAGGGGGATCTTTGTGAGTTCGAGGCCAGCCTGGTCTACAAAGTGAGTCCAGGACAGCCAGGGCTACACAGAGAAACCCGGTCTCGAAAAAAACCTCGAAAAAACAAAACAAAACAAAACAAAACAAAACAAAAAAACCCAACCTAAAACAAAATGAAACCAGAAACAAACCAACAAGCAAACAAAGAACCAAATTAAAAATAACAACTGTGAAAAGAAAAACTGAACCCACCAAAACACTTTTCGTCAAACTTGCGGTTTCTATTCAGTCTGCCCTCTTTTTTCTACCTTTCAGAGAGCATTCCTGTGATTGCCAGCTCTGCTGCCCTGCGCTGCCCTGTGCTGAGAAGTACTGTGGTGTCCTGGGCTCAGAGTTGTACATAGAGGGAAGGGACATGAGTGATCACCAATTGTGTCCATAACCAACACTGCTTTTCCATCTCTTTGAGATGTTAAATACCTTCACTAGACTCTGACTGGACTCTGGTTTTGAGCTGCACACTCAGGGTGTTTGAATGGAAATTACAGACTTTGCTCTGGACAACATGTACCATCAGTACTTGTGGTTAGCAGTTGAGTTACTCTACCTTCTCCTTCCTTCCACACATCTCTAATTTTTGTCTTTCTCACTTGACATATTATCACACTTTCCTCTCCCTCTTCACTCTCTTTCACTGATAAACATCAACTCTGTCAAGGGAGCCCACCAATATTGGCACTCAATACTCTACAGGCAACTCCCCTATCTATGGAGAACACATTCCAATATCTGGTAAATGATGTCCAATTCAACACATACTAAGTGTCCCCCACCCTGTGCAGTGTAGGTATGCCTATAATAAAGTTCGGCTCATGGAGTGTGCCATTGGAAAGCAACAATGATCAGCAAAAAAATAGAACAATTGTAGCAAGATATGGTTATGAAAGTCACATGAATTTTGCTTTGTCTCTCAAAATGTCAGTTCTTGTGATGACCTGAGTTGATACAAAGCCCACATAGCTGAAATGAGATCAGTGGCGTAGGTATTGACGCAGCCCTGTGCTGCTACTGAAGGGTCATTTGAAACAGAGCACTGTTTCCGCAGTCACTCATCTGGTACCTGAGGAGTGATGCTGAGTGACTACTGGCCAGGTAATGGGTACAGTGCTTGGACTCTGGGCAGAGGGATGATTCTCGTTTTGGGTAGTAGAGAGTCCAGGACAGTGTGAGAGTCTATCATACTTCTCTAAGTTAACTTAGAGGTTATTTACTTCTGGAACTTTGCTTATAACATTTTCAGATTGAATTTGACCAGAAGTAATTGAAACCTCAGATGTGTCGTCTGTCATTGAGCCAGGGGACTGGCTACCAAACTGACTGGTGCACTGGAAGAAGAAAGAACTTGATGTGTTTTTGTTGAGCATCAGTGTTAAATGGGAGAGGGATTTGGTGTTTGTTTACTGTTCAGGGGAGTATGGCAGTCTGGTAGTCTAAATAATACTAATTGGCGTTTCCCTTGACTTGGCCCGAATCATGCTGCTGACCTCAAACTTTCCATAAGTGAACAGATGTCATCTAATGATTTTTGTACAAATGTTGGCTTTCTTGGAAGTGGGCTATTTTTACTTCTTCAGTTACAAGAGCATTGTTTCTAACTCATTAAGGGACATTTGCTTCTCATTCACTTTTCCTCTAGGTTACTCTACAGCAGAGATTCTCAACCTGTGGGTCGAGACCTCTTTCGAAGGCAGGGGACATTAAATGACCCTTTCATAGGGGTTCCATATCAGTATCAGATATCCTGCCTATCAGATATTTGCATTGTGATTCTTAACAGTAGCAAACTTATGATTGTGAAGTAGCAACGGAACTAATTTTATGGCTGTGGGGTCACCACAACATGAGGAGCTATTTTAAAGAGTCACAGCATTAGGAAGGTTGAGAACCACTGGTCTACAGTCTGGTGTCAGTGGGCCAGTTGTCTCATGGTGAAGGAAAAATGTCTTTAAGACTTGCTTGATCTTTTCTGGACATTGATGGGGACTAGGATACTGACGTGGAAATATTTGGAAATTGACCACACATTCAGCTTAAGGTATTGGCTCAGGAACCTAACATTACCGGGTAGAGTAAGAGGAGACACTTTCTCAGATGGCATGCCCCTGAGCTCCTATTCTGCCCTTGAGCAGGAATTATGGAACCCTGTGAACAGTGAGGTGAATGGAGACCCCACACTGGAGTCACACTGGGCTTCTGCTGCCCTGTGCTTCCTTCTAATGCCCCCTCCTTTGATCCTTGATATCCTTCAAGATTCAAGCCCTTACAAAGTCTTTGCCAATCTTCCAACTACCAGGAATTACCTTTCATTGTATTTGTCTTAGTTCTTTCCCTGTTATTGTGACTAAACCCCCAAATGAAAGCAACTCGAGGAAGAAAGGGTTTATTTTGGCTCACGGTTCAAGGGTACAGTCTACCATGGTGAGGAAGTCAAGTGTCAGGAGCTTAAAGCAGCTGGTCATACTGCACCCACAGTCAAGACGTAGAGATTGAGGGACACATGCTAGTGCTCAGCTCACTCCCCGGACAACATACAGTCCAGGATCCCTGCCACAGTAAAGGTCCCCGTCACTTACCCTAGTCAAGATAATGCATCACAGGCATGCCCAGGGACTAAACAGTCCCCAGAGGAGTGCGTGGAGGTGTGTTTCCCGGGTGGTTTCAGTCCTGTCCAATTGACAGTGCTAACCTCGCAGTATTCTACCTTGCCATTGAGTCTTTTCTGTACACGGTAATTTCCTCTCCTCTCTTCCTCACTGGACTTCATCTGATATTCCTTCTCTACTCCTTGGTCCTGTAGCTTATAGCTATTATATATTTTTGAAATGTTGACTTAGTTTGCTGAAATTTTCTTACTATGGAAATGATGTAAACTTTTTATTATGAAAAGAATAATTAATGTAATTCTTTTAAGAACTAGAGCAGGCATTGGAGAAACCACTGAGCTGGAACACACACGTCATGCTCTGACAGAGGACCCAGGTTCTCAGTGTCTACACGGTGAGTCACAGTGATCCAGCCCCAGGGATCCTGACACACCTACCTGGCCCCTGTAGGCACTACACACATGCAGTGTGTGTGTGCGTGTGTGTGTACACGTATGTATACATATATGTATATGTATGTGTGAAGGCAAAATGCCCATAGATATAAAAATAATTAAAGCATATTAAATAACAATACACTATGACTTTATTTTCCACTTCTCAGCCAAGAAATAAAACATTATTAGCACAAAACCTTCTGCATCATCTTTTTCTGTCTGTCTTGGTTCCCAGAGGATATGATTATCTTAAACTTTGAGTTTCTAATTCTCTTCTTTAATTTTAAACATTTGCTATATACCCAAACAAAACATGTTCAGCTGTTTTGTACTGGAAAAAACTTATAGAAATAGAATATACGTAAAATTATAGAAATAGAATATACGTAAAATTATATGTGAGTATTCTGCAACTTTATTTATTTATTTATTTATTTTTGCTCAGCAATAGTGAGATTCACCCTTATTGCTAACTATACTTTAATCTCTTTTCACTGTACCATAATATTTTGCAGCACAAGGACATCTAAACTTATTTTTATTTTCATTTTGGCTACTCAGTTAAATTCTTTCTTAATTATTTTGCAAGCATTTCTGTGCATCTTTCTGTGGATAATCTAAGATCTATTTTAAGGAGTAGACTTGGCCGGCAAAATGATTCAGCTTTACTAGGTATCACAAAAATAACTTGTAAAGTTGTGATACCAATTTGTGGTGTGTATAGTAAATAAAGGGCCCCACTGCCATTACCACATGGCCTCTGATGGTACTGTTGGGTCTCACATTCCCATTTCATGGTTCTCAGATGGCATCCTTCTGATGTTACTGCCTGTATTTTCCATCGCTAATGAAGTTTCTGTCATTCCATATTGCAGCTTTGGATTTTTCTTCCTCTGGTCTATAAAAAGCTCTTTTTGCCTTTTTATTGATAGTCAACATTAATAAAATAACATTTTCCTAGTTATTTATCTTTTCTCATATTACAGTCTACATGTGAATGCTTTATGTTCTACAAAAACATCCATTTGGATTGTAATGTAGTTTCTTTCTTCATTGTCATCGGGGATTTCGAATCCCTGTTGTTCACTGATATATCCAGGTACCTAACTTGCAGTATGTGGTAGATCTTCAAAAATGTTTGCTGAGTGATTACCCATCTTGTCTTTCATAGTTGGCCTCTTTTGAATGTCATTTTAAAAAAAATCCTTTCTTAACTTGATACCACACTGATTCCTCAATATTTCATTCTAAATGTTTAGTCTTTTATTTTTCCCCAGAAAATTCATCCTGCACTCTGTGTGGCTTTGTGGAAAGGAAATGAATGGCCTTCCCAGCAGCCTCTGTTTCTTATTAGATAGTAGTCAAACCTCTTTACCTCTGGGGCCTCTGGCTTTCTGCCTTCATTTAAAAAGTACTAGAGATGAGTTTTAATACCACTCAGGGCTGCTGGAGCAGTTCAGGTGAGCTGTGGTGCATGTCTAGTTATTAGCCAGGCATGCAATGGGCTCTGATAATGTAGACATTGCCCCCCCCCCCCATCCTCACAATGAGCCCCAGGAGTAGGATGCTTCTTTTCTCTTTGATTTCTCCAAGTACACATAGACACCCCATGGTGGGCTCCTTCCAGCCTCTTCTCTCTTTTCCCCTTCCAGTCTGGTTTCTTTTCACAGTCTGGGTTTCTGGCTAAGCCAGGCAGCAAATGCCTCTCTTTTACAACCTGTCACAGACCTCTGAGTAGATGCAGGCAAGCCTTAGAGCCAGCAGTGACATTGTTTCTCCTTCAGAACAATTAAAGACACTCTCCTTCAGACCACATCTGCCTTTAAGTGGGCCCAGGGACTGGTTTCTTCCAGAGGAGATTTGTGATTTTCTCACACTGTAGTTCCTCCTGTCCACAGTCACCTCCTGGTGACTCTTTGCTGTGAGTAGCGCTTGCTAGGCACAGAGACAGGTACAGCAACTCACATATCATCTAGGTATAAGATGTGAATATGATCGCATTATTTAAATTATACAGCGGCTGCCAAAATGGAAGAAGTTGCATGTTGTGGGCTACATTTAGTTAGCATCGTGGTCCAGCTGTTTGTGTTGCCATCTGGCAACCAGTTCAGAGAATGGGATGACTTAGTTGTTCAGGTTTGCTGTTGGCTTGGGATGCGTTATTTTGCAATGCTGTGTCTTGCGGTAAGTATTTAACACTGTTTGAGGCTGATTGTCATTTTCAATTAGATCTAGTAGTTAGTGTATGGTGGGACCTCTTGGGCAGGGCATCTAAGCCAAGAGCTCTTAATCGTTTCTCCTGAAACCTTTTTATTATTACTTGGTCAGTCTCTGCATTAGCTACTTTTTAAAGTATTTTTATTTTTTGAAAAATTCATACATGCATGTAATGTGTTTTGATCAAAATCTGTTCCCATTTCCTCTTCTCCAGTTCTTACCCTGTCCTCTAGCAACTATCCAACCCCCCCCCCAAATTTTTTAAACCCATTGAGTTTTCCCATTGCTATGATTAAATACATTACAAGAAAAAACTTGAGGGACAACAGGTTTATTTTGGTTCGTCCTGGGGAGGCGAGGCAGCAGTAGTATAAGACTCACATCTGGGTGTAAGAGGAAGCAGAGACAAGGATGTCTGTCGTTCAGATGGCTTTTTCTTTCTTTCTTTTTTGCCTCTCATTTGGTCCAGGACCTCCATCTATAGGATGGTGCCTCTCATATTCAGGGCAGGTCTTTTCCTAGTGAATTCTCTTGGAAACATCCTCACTAGTACACTCAAAGGAGCTTCACTAATGTTCTACTGTTTCTTGGGAATGGGGTATGTATGTGTGTGTTCATGCATGCACATATATGTAGGGGTTAGAGGTCAATGTAGGTGTTTTTCTCTTCCACTTTCCACAACTACTACTTCTTCTTCTTCTTCTTCTTCTTCTTCTTCTTCTTCTTCTTCTTCTTCTTCTTCTTCTTCTTCTTCTTCTTCTTC
>CAJQZJ010000156.1:169020-221502 GCA_907164525.1 Lophiomys imhausi | reverse complement strand
TCTTCTTCTTCTTCTTCTTCTTCTTCTTCTTCTTCTTCTTCTTCTTCCTTTTGAGGCAGCATCTCTCAGTGAATCCAGAACTCACTAATTGTCCAGACTGGCCGGTCCACACACAGAAGGGCTCTCCCTGCCTCTGGCTTCCCAGTGTCAGGATCACAGGCACATCTCACCATGACCAACTTTTACATGGGCACTGGGAACCAACCTCAGGTCTTCATGCCTATGTGGCAAGTACTTCCCATACAAAGCCATCTTCCTCCCTCACACTAGAATATCTTAATCAGATCAAACTGACAATCCAAATTAATTATCAGCCTCGAACCCCAAGCCTTAACTTGGTGAGTGGGGAATATGGCAGACCCCCTCCTTCTTGGATCTGTGAGGTTCTTTTTCTTCAGTAATTTTCAGAGAAGGGGCAACCACCCTTGAACTCAATAAAGCAGTGCTGTTCAGTACAACATAGCACCACAGCCCACATATGTAGCCATAAATGTTCCAGTAGCTACATTAAACAAGTTTGGGTTAACAGACAGAAACCAATGTCGGTGTTGTATTTTATTGTCCCCACTATGTCCAAATGCTGCTTTTTGTGTTATTTTTTAGTTTTTTATTGATACTTTGTGAATTTCACATCATGCATCCCTATCCCACTCATCACCCCATCCTTTCATATCTATCCTCCCCCCAAAAGAAAAGAAAAGAAGATAGAATTTAAAAAAGTTGTCTTGTCATGGAAGCTGTACTGTGTCACAGTGTGTCCCACAGTATACCCTTTTGTACACACATCTTTACTTGCAAATTCTCACTGCAGTGACTTGTTGGTCTGGTTCCAGGCCACAGGCTTCTACTACACCATCAATACTGGATCCTCATAAGGACTCCTCTCTGATATTCTGATGTTACCCTGTGTCATGGAGGTCCTGCAGCTTTGGATCTTCAGGACCCGCCCTTTCACAAGCTCCAGCAGATTATGGATGGGATCGATACTGAGGTGGGCCAACTCGAAGTTCTGGATCTGGGCCTGGGAGGTAGCTGAGTTGGGCAGCCTGTCAGCTCTCCAGTGCCTGCACTGCAGAGTGAACTCTCCAGCACTGCTCCTGCTAGCTCACCCAATGCCGCAGTCTGCAAGGGACACAATCAGCTCTCCTCCTCTTATGTCTGCAGCCAGCTCACCTATGCCTTCACCACCAAGGCTAGCTCAAGTGTGCTGCCCAGGTGAGTGGTGGGACCAGCTTAGCACAGTGCCTCAGTCGGCAATCCAGACCAGGGACAACTGCATGGCCTTTGGGACATGGCCTGGGTCATCAACACAGACCCTGGCTGCCATAGGACCATGAACCTAGACATGGCCTCTGGCAGCAGCATGGGCCCAGGTATCCCCATGGCCTCAGGGGGCAGCATAAGCCACTCAGATCACCATATCCTCCCTCGGCAGGCAGTACAGCCCTCAGATATCCACATAGACTCCAGTGGCAGCCCAGACCTTTGACATCAGCTTGGCCTTTGGTGGTAACTCGGGCCACAGACATCAACACAGACCCCAGCTGCAGCAGGACCACGGACCCAGACACCGCCTTTGGTGGCAGCCTGGGCCAGGATCTCCCGATGGCCCCCTCATATCTGCCCGTTCTTTACTGCAGTTAAGTATCCAGATCCATCTTCCTCAACAGTGTAAGAACCCTTTGGCTTCGGTTTCTTTTCCATCTCTCCAGTGCATACCCCATCTTTCTTATCTCTCCATCACACATTTTTCCAACATAGTGGCACCTGCAGCAGAAGCTTGGGTGTCATTCTTCCAGTCATCCCTAGATAGGCTAGCTGGGGTGGGCATGTGGGTGTCTTTCTTTATGCTGCCCTGGCCATCGGGACCAGGGCCAGCACTTGAGTGTCTTTCTCCAGGCCACTCCTCCAAATGCTATTTTAACCAACATGTGCTACCAAATGTAGCCAACACAAGAGCTATACATGATATATATTGTTTTCCTTTTTTGCATGTTGTTTGGAAATCAAGGGTTCATTTTATGCTCTGAGTTCATGTCAATGCAGTTTGGACCTGTTCTGAATGCTTGACTGCCAAGTGTGCCCATTGGAACTGTTCAGGATGCTGCATATGGCTGCTTGGGAAGAGAGGTCATGTCCACTTCCTTACCTGTTCTCCTTCATCACTTAGACCACCATCAACATTTCCCCATGTCCTCTTCTCAGTACAAGACGATGTCTGTGTAGAGCTTAATCTTATGACTGCTTTGGTTGTGCAATGTTCCCTCATAAGCTCACTTGTTTGAACACTTGTTTCTCAGCTCTGTTTTGGGAGGTCGTAGAACTTTGGTGGATCCTGATAAGAAGGGCAAGTGGTCACAGTGGTTTGGTTTTGAGGTTTTATTGACAGGTCCAACTTCCTGTCAGTTTTTCCTGATTCCTGTTTTGCTGGGAGGCGAGAAGTCTTAGCAGTGCCTTTCCCGCACTGTGCGACTGCCCTCCCATGTGTTCTTCACTATGACAGACTGTAGCCTTTAGACTGTGAACCGAAGTAAACACTTGTGGCCTTAGGTTGCTTCTTGGCAGGTATTTGGCCACAGCAATAAGCAAAGAAACTTGTGTGTTTATATTGAAGGGAGTCTAGGAGCCAGAGTGGACTAGGAAGCTGCACATCCAGGTCAGATGTCTCTTGCAGAATCAGTACTGACAGAGGAAACAGAACCACAATCAATACTTAAGAAGATTCCATTGCATCCACAACAGCCCTCTTACAGTAACGATTAAACGCTATTTTCGCAGGTGCAAATTCAGGGAAGGAGCTGAAGGAAATGTCATCAAGTGCAGTGGGAAGCCAGAGTTGGAAATGGGAAAGAAAAGCTAAGAGACTTAGAGAACGGAGTAAGAGGTCTAAGAGTCAAATTCTAGATCCAGCAGATGATCCAGAGAAATGGAGGGAGGTGAGGCAGCCAATAAAGAAATAGGGATCAACAGAAAGTTGACTTGAGTGTGGAGAAAGACTGGAAAGGGCTCACTGGGCATGAGAAGTGATGGTGAGATATGTACCGAGATGTACATTTAGGCTGGATGAAGATGAAAGAGTTCCCAGAGTTGTCTTGCCGTATTATTTAAAAGTCTGAGTTCAACAAAACCTTATGAGACACTTGACCTACTTCAAAACCATGGTCACACATATGAAAAGAAACCATTCAAGAGGACTTCTCATTGAGGTTGTCTGGTGTCAGATGTATCAGGGAAATATTTTATATTGGTGATTACAAATACATTTAAAATTCCAGATGAAAGAAAAATAGCTTTCAGTAGAAAAACAATTTAGATAGATTGCAGATTCTTCTTTCACAGTTCTTGATTCTAGAAAATGGTGGAGTTATTACATATATACATATGTATATGTATGTATGTATGTATGTATGTATGTATGTATGTATGTATAATATCCATATGGAATTGATTTTGGTGCACAGATATAGGAAGGATCTACATTTACCCATTTTCCTCCTGATTTTTACCATTGTACTAAAGATTTTATTGACTAATCCACCATTTCTCCACAAAGGGCTTTGTTTACCTAATATTAAATGTACATCTACATGCATATACTTAACATATATATACTCTTAGTTAAAACTGATTTTACTATACATATGTATATTCACAAAATAATTGTTGTGGTATGACTTTTAAAGGAGGCCAATGGTCATTGCTTTTCTGTCGCTATGGTAAAATACTCTAGGAAGTGAAATTATTACTCTGGAGAATACATGGAAGGAGGGGTGAGTGACAGAGGCAGGAAAATCAGCTCAGGGTCCAGTAATACTTCAGAAGTGAAGTTATGTCACCAACAATTGAGAGAGGAAAATGAGCCATAATGAAACAATGTCTCAGAACACAGGGTATGAAAGGCAAGACAACTTAAGGGAAAAGGGATTTATTTTGGCTCACAGTTTTGGAGGGGACATAATTCATCATGTTGGGGAAGGCGTGGCAGCAGGATTGTGAAACCAGTCTGATGCACCTGCATTCTGGAAGTGGGAAGTGAATAGAGGATGGGACCAGGCTATCAAACCTCAAATTCCACTCCCATTGACACACTTCCTCCAGCAAGGACCCAGCTCGAAAGACTCCATCAGCTTCCCAAACAGCACCATCATCTGCCACCAAATGTTCAAACCCAGGAACACTGGGGAACACTGCATATTCAAACCACAGCATGGCCATGCACATTTGTCGAGTGCTCAGTTTGTACAGCCATACTTGAGGTGGCCCGGGAACCATAATGACCACTCATGTACCCACTACGGGTCATTAAGCAGAGCATTGCCAGCACTGCTGAAGCCTCCTATGCTCTTTTCTTATCACACCCCTTTCTGTTTTGAAGTTACCATAGCAAAGGTAAAGGCTGTGTCATAATTCCTTTGCTTGTCATTGGATTTTAGCCACTTGTGTGTGTTTATAATAATATATTATTTGGTGTTACCCTGTTTTGGATTCTATACAAATGAAATCATACTGTATCAGCCCTGCTCAGTGTTGTGGTTTTAAATTTTATCTCTAGTGATGTGTGAGGCTGACCTCATCTGTTTGTACTATTCTGTTGTCCTCTGGGTTATGAATACACCACAGTGCATTGGTCCATCCTACCATTGGTGGCTTCTTTTTGTAGTGTTTGATTCATTTTATTCAGGAATTCTTCCCATTAAGAATATGATTGAGCCTGTTGTGGTAGCGCACGCCGGTAGGATTTGCTGAAGGAGGCAGAGGCAGGAGGATCACGAGTTCAAGAATATGATTGATATGGGATTTTCATTCTTATGTCACTTGGGTCTGGTTTTGTTAGCAAGATTTTGATAATGTCATAAAATGAATAACTAGGTGTTCTTTGCCTTTTATTCTGATCAGAAAGGATATTTTTAAAAGATGGGAATTACTCATATTTTGAAGGCTTTGTGGTGCTCAATCTAAAATCCATGGGACTCTGTTGTTTTCTTCATGAGAAAAATATTAAATATTCCTTCCTTCCTGGTCTGTTTTTATTTACAGATTTTCCCAATTTGTCTATAGAGTTGGATAAGTTTTTTCATACCCTGTGTTCTGAGACATTGTTTCATTATGGCTCATTTTCCTCTCTCAATTGTTGGTGACATAACTTCACCTCTGAAGTATTACTGGACCCTGAGCTGATTTTCCTGCCTCTGTCACTCACCCCTCCTTCTATGTATTCTCCAGAGTAATCATTTCACTTCCTAATGTCCCCCATGTCTTCTGAAGGAGACCATGGATTTCATGACCTGCCTTCTGCTCCCTTTCAGGATCTCAATGATTTGTCATGTCCCCTTTTCTCCATTCCTCTTCCACCTTGTGCTCCAGCTGTGCGGGGCTGTGCTCCATTCCTCCAGTTTGCCCTATTCTCTCCAGCCTCCTACATTTGCCCCTGCTTTTGAGAAGGTTTTGTTTTCTCCATTGCCTCTCTACTTTTCTGAGTGATTTCTACTTGTCCTTTACATCTCTCCTTGGAGGCCTCTGCCTCTGTGACATCCTCATGTGTGGCTGAATTGTCCTGTCTTTTCTTCTGTGGTGTGACTTGTATCACATGACTTCCCAATCTCCTATTTGCTTGGCTGTCAGTCCACACTCAAACCCAGATGGTGAGCAGTCTGCCAGCATGGCGTGGGGTGCTTGGTCTCATGGCTAGCACAGCATCTGTGATGGAAAGTCCTCGGTGCATGCTTGCATTAATTTGCAAATTAAAAACTTGCTTTTGGAACTCTAGGATCACAATAAGCATAGCATTGATCATCTGCAGAGCCCTACTGAGCCTAAGGAACTCTCCCACGTGCATCAGAAAGCAGGGGAACTGTGGAAAGTGAAATGGCTTTCAGGGCAATTTACAAATGAGAAGCCAGAGATCTTAAGAGGCCATATACTGTTTTTCAAAATATGCAAGCTGCCTCCTCCTTGGGAACACAAAACCATCTTGGAAGCAGTGAGGGCAAGCAACCCAGGAGCTCTTCAACCTCGTCTCCTTGTCTAGAAGTTAAAACTTTATACTTTCTGTCATTGAGCCTAGTGTGGCTGTATCACAGGGAGGATCTGTATGTGTTTCTGCCCTGGGCCTGATTTTGGTTAAAGAAAACTCAGTGACTCATGACAAAAGACACCATAGGTTTTCTTCTTGCCTCTTTGGTCTGTTTGTTGTTCTTCAGTGGATTTTAAAAAAAATGTGGTAACAATATTGCTTTAATAGTTTTAAAAGGTACAGAAAAGAAACAACTTTATTCCATCCCTATATTCTTACCTGGCTGGCTGCCTGGGTGGTGTTGAGCTTGCTTGACTTTGTCTGCTTTGTTTAGTGACGCTGGAAAAAGGCCTGGGGATGTGAAGCAATGCGTAGCGATTCATATGCTCACTTTCTTGTGGAGGTGTGTTGGCCTCTCAGGCTCCCAGCTGCAAATCTGGCCCTTTGTGAACCTGAGTTTCCATCACTGATTGCAACAGGTGTCTGGCATCTCCACACTGGCCTACTTTATGAATATGATTTTCCTTATATCTGGACCATAGACTGCAATGAATGCAATGTCTCTTTGGGCTTTAAAACTAAGTTACAATTTCAAATCAAACAAATACAGCATAGTATGATTCTGTCTCAAAGACCCAAAAGAAATTTACTTACAATTCCATATATTATTAAGAAATTAAAAATTATACTTTAAAAGTATGTCAACTTAAATCCACAGATGTGCATCACCTCTAACATATGATTTGATCAAAATCAGCATGCTCCCTCTTTTTTCTTTTGTTAAACAGAATATATAATGTTTGTAAGATAGTTTCTTTTTAACCAAGAATATATATAGTACATTGCCCATGTATATCCCTGATGTGACTTTGTAGCCATTGGGCTACAGAGGTGAAAGTTTGTATTTTACTATGAAAGTATCTCATTGTATCTTTAGAAAGTCCTTTATATTTTATGCTGAACTTCAAGATTGTTGAAGTTCATGGTAATCAGAGTGTTGCCATTTATACCCGGAGCACAGACAACCTTAATCCAAATCCATATCTCCCCACCTTCTTGCTTGCTGAAGAATGCTCTGGGAGGCCTGAGCATCCAGTTCTGGCTGTTCCTCTGCACACTTCCTGCCCTGAAAACTTAGAAAAACAAACCAGCTTATGATGAATATAAGTGATTTTCAGAGTGTGTGCAAACAGCCGGTTTCTGTCTTTTTCTTCTTTTGGGGAGGCTACACTTTGAAAGTTTGTATGGTTTAAGCCACACAGACGTGTTGTTTCCTGAAAGCAATAAAGCTGTAGGGCTGAGAAAGACCCAGAATAAACATGAATATGTCCCCATTGGGTTTCTGGATGTTGTCAGGTTGGGTGATGTCTCACTGCCAAAGAGAATAGCTATAATGCTTTTTTTTTCCCCTACTGAATTAACACAGATTCATGTATGAGGGTTACGTGTAGGTTTGCATGACACTCAGTAATTGTCACCCATGTTAGCAACAAAGAACACCATATGTGTGTGATTTCTCAGTTGTCAAGGAATTAGCTGGCATGCCTCACAAACGTGTGCTGAGACTGTGTCACAAGGGTGTGACCAGGGCCAGGTTGTGAGTCACTGGGCATAAGAACAACAGGTGTGGCAGATGGCAGAGGGTAGCAGGCAGCAGGCTTGAGGAGCAGGAGCCAAGTCTGGCCAGGCTGTCCCAATGCTGCGGTACTTGGACCATGCACCAAAGGGCCTTGCTGCTGTAGATAGAGCCAACTACAAAGCTTGTCAAGTCTATGGGATGCTAACCAGGTTCCCACAGAGCATAGACACACTGTGATCTTGAAGGAAATTGGCAAGATACACCCATTAGTTTAGAAACTCAGAAAAAAAAAAAAATGATTCCTTAGGGACCTCCAACCTACCTCGTCCTTGACCACTCTACATACAACTACCATTATCATTCTGTCCCCCAACACCTCCTTTCCCATATGACCTCACAACTTTTGGCTTCTCTGTTATGCCTATTCCTTAGTACTGTGATTCTTTTCACCTTTGTGGATTGTCTAAATGTCAGTGTTGGAAACATTGCTGGACACATGGAAGACACTTGATGAATGTTTATTGACTTAGGTCTTTTTGAGAGACAATGTCGCATTCTGTAGCTCATGCTGGCCTCAGACTCATACTTACTCCCATCTCAGCCTCCAAAGTGCTGGAGTTACAGGTATGAGCCACCATGTGAGGTTAGACTGAACATATATTGATTTTATGGCATAACAGGCCTTATAAACCCCAAGATTTACTTAGATATTCCATCCCTTTGGGGTTCTGCCTCCCATCACTTTGATAAAACAAAATAGCTATGTGCACTTCATTTAAAAGGCAAAGATGGCTTTCCTCAGCCAGAGAGACATCAAGGAATGTCTGTGGTAAAGAGGTTGTGGGAAAATACAAGTTTCACTGTAGAATCAAAGTGCAAATTCTAGGACCAAGTGCTCCCCCAGTATGGAATTCCAGTCAGGCCATACATACTGTTCTTCCTCAGTCTGGCATTCTTGACAGGGCCTATGGAGTCATCTCCGTATACATATCATTCCTGGTGGAGCCTATAGAGTGGTTTTCAGCACAGGCATAGGACTGCTGGTCAGATCTATAGAGTGCTTCGTCTCAGCACAGAATTCTTGTCTCTTGTCGGGATGTTGCAGTGAGTGATTCTAGGGTTAGAACGAAGGAAACCCCTGGTCCCCTTACTTCTGCACAGTGCTCTTTCTGAGAGGTTTCTTCCACCAACCCAAATCCCTCCTATAAATAGCCTTCTCCATCGATTTCCTTAGCAAGGGCTGTTGTCCCCCTATCTCAGGTGACTGGGCCAGAAAGGGTGAAAATAGAAAGAGGAAGAGTGGAACCAGGGTTTTAGGTGTGTAGATCTAGAGGTCCTGTTCACAGAATGGCAGGTTCAGTTTTTTTTTTTTCCTGGGGTATTTTAAGGTAGATCCATTTCCTTGTGTCGTTTTGCTAATTGTAGCTATTTCCAATGGACAGTTCAGACTGTGGGGGGCAGACTCCAGGAAAAGAAGATTGGTGTTGTGTATTGGCAAGTAGGCTCTCATTCTGCTCTTCTTCTGTAGTAGCAGGCAAGTTTTAAAAGGACCCTCATGCTATGGCGCTTCGATGTTCAGTCAGAGCTTCCTGTAGCCGAGGGAGCACACAGACACTGGCCGGGCGGGGCTCTGAGCTGGGGCAGCGGCGGTGGTTTGGCTTGACTTCTAAGAAAGAGCTACGTTATCAGACAAACGTGTACGTGTGGGAAGCCTGGTGCTGAGCCCCCGAAGATCCAGAGAGGTCAGATAGCAAGAAGATTCCATTTTCGACTTTTCTTCTTTCAGAAAACTGAAAGGCACAAAGTATTTC
Source organism: Lophiomys imhausi (assembly GCA_907164525.1). Taxonomy (NCBI): domain Eukaryota; kingdom Metazoa; phylum Chordata; class Mammalia; order Rodentia; family Muridae; genus Lophiomys; species Lophiomys imhausi. The sequence goes on along the minus strand of CAJQZJ010000156.1, from coordinate 212,099 downwards.
AGCAAGATCGTTTCACTGACTGCTCTGAGCCCTGATTATCAGGGCTGATGAAGGGTGTGTGTGTGTGTGTGTGTGTGTGTGTGAGGAGGTGGTGGCAAATAGTCTAAATTCCAGTCTGCTGGAGTCCTAATATGAAGTATTTACGTTTCTGGAACCTTCTTTCTGGAACACCCACCTGGCCCCTCCCTGGTTTGCAACTCACACTTCTTTTAAATGTGTGACCCAGAAAGAAGCTGAAGTATAAAACTAGCATTTTGACTGAGTTTGTACAGAGAAATTGTTTAAGACATTAGGCCTTAGACTGCAGTTTGCTCTGTATCAGGGAACATGATTCACTGATGGTAATTAGAGATGTAGAATATTACATTCCTAAGTAATTTCTGTTTTTGACACAGGGTTTTGCTATGAACCACAGGGTAGCCTCAAACTCAGATCTTCCTGCCTCAGCTTCTCAAGTGTGAGGGTATAGGCATGCCTGATCCTAGAGTTAATTTTTAAAAACTCAGGAAAAACATGTGAAAACTCCCTTGATTCAGCCTCCACTTCCCAACCTTGCCAAAGCAAATGTGTTTTATATTTCATCAGGAAGTTTCAGACACCAAATACTTAAATGTCTCAGAATGATGAAATCCTGCTTAAAAACCAAAACTATCTGGAAGGCTTCTTTTTTTTTTTTTTAACCTTCATTTCAAGTTCAAGAAACAAAATGCATACTGTGGTTTCTGGGGGAAAGATGTATTGGTACTGAGTTTAAATACTATTGTTAGTCATCTTAACTTTCCTTCTGGGCCATAAAAGGTACAAACTATAAAGTCCTAGACAGGAGGATCAATGGCTGGAGGTCCCCGGAGACTATGGTCCTTGCTGACTTGATGCTGGCTGTGAGCCTGGGATTCTTCCCCATGTTCCCGGGAAGCACATTTCTGGATTTGTAGCATGTCATCATTTAGGGCGACTCCACCTGCAGGGGGGTCCCCTCCATCCAAAAGAAGATGTCTCCCCTGCAGAGTGTGGTTGCCATGTTAGAAACTGGTCCACATATGTATATTGTTCCTGATAACAACTTTGAAATATCTCCAGATCCCTGGCCTCACAGGCAGTGTGCTGTAGTAGTCGCTCAGGGTTTGCCTCTTTGGCATTCAGTCTCGTTTCAGTCATACTCAGGAACGTTGGACTCTCAGTTCCTCCATCTTCCGTCATACTCCACTCCCACCCCCACCACCTTTTTTTTCTCCAGATGTGAGCATTGGATGATATATTTCTCCATTCACAGATGGTCATCATGGAGACATCTGAAATGAGGAGACTATACCAGAGTAGATTCTTTGTGGGCCTGGAGACAGGCAAAGGGCCAGGCTTCAGCCTGTTCCTGCTAAGGGTGTGCACCGGTGACAAGGATGCTGATGGAGAGCATGCCTCCCATTTGGGCGGAAGTGAAACAAAGAGAAAGCGATGCATATACACAGATGGAGCTGTGATTCAAAACAATCCTGACAGGCTGCAATGATGAGCCAGATGGAAAGAGGATGTGAACAACAGGAAGTTGGACAGGCTGGTCTCAGCCCAGAGTGCAGGGACATGGTTTAACATGGTTCAGTAGCAGCCCATGGGAAAAAGGCTTGGGGCCTTCACTGACCATGGTTCTTCTATAAGCTTGTGAGGTGGGGCTTGGCTGAGCTCACACTCTGGAGAGAGATGAGTATCCCACCTACAGGGATCAGACTGAACCAGCCATGTTCAAGCTGGCTTATTACACTTCAGTGGCAATCACGGTGTGTTCTCATTAACTGCAGACTGCTTGATTATTGAGGCACCTTAGGTTCTGTTTTCTGTAACAGGAATACCCTCTTCTCTTCAATAGCCTCTCTTCTTAGGACATCATTCTGAAAGACAGAAAACAATAATCCACCCAAAGTGATTTTTCCTCGTTTACTTTTCTGTCAATACAATATTGCTGACATAAAAAGTATGCGAGTGTAAGTCTTAACATACCAATTCTCTAGCAGGTGCCAGCTGGGCGTCCTCTGCTTAATTCTGGGATTGTCTCTCTGGAGGTATCATCAGACCCATTAGGCTAAGGGTTCAGTCCCTCATGACTGCTCTCCAGCTTTAGATCTGATCACTGCTGACTAGTGTCAAATGTCCACGCTGGCAGTGAACCAGGCTTGCTTGTACTTCTTGTAAATTGGATGGAGTGGCTCATAGATCTTTGAGAAATACTTCTCTCATGTTTACCACTCTTTTTTTTTTAATCAAGAATTTAATTAAGAGTCAGTCTTGGTGGCACATGAATGTAATCCCAACCCTGGGACATGGGGATACAGGCAAGAGGATCACCACAAGTTTGAGGGCAGCCTCGCCTACACAGCAAGTTCTGGAGCTAGAGCTCAAAACCTCAGTCCTGTCTCAATCAAACAAGCCAGATAAGCAAATAAGCAAAAAAGAGTACAAGTAAGGGTCCAAAGGAATAGTTAGAGGAGGAGAAACAGGGCAAGGAGTTCTAGGCAGCAGGCTCCAGCCCAGGAGCTCCCTGAAACCTGTCCCGGGTTTTAATGTAGGTTTCATTATGTGGACATAGTTAATGACATCTCTGGTGTCAGCTCTACCTCCAGTTCCTCCTCATTCCTCAGTGACCGGAATGAGATGGAAGATTCAATCATGGCTGGCTCCAACTGGTTTCCACTTGCAGTTTTCCAACAGTCCTCTTATAGTCAAGGCATTAGAAGATATGGCTTATGTAACCCCAGAATTTACAACAGTCTTAGGATCCATGTGTTAGAAACTGTGATCAAAGAGTAAATGTACATTCCATCACAATTTTACAGCAATCAAAACCTGTCTTGGTCCTTTACAGGCTGACGTTGGCAATGTAGTTCTTGTTGGGCTGTATGTATTTCCTCCAGTAAGAGGTACAGCCTTCAGGCGGGTGGGGGCGGGGGACCCAGCTGTATTCTCAAGTCCCACACTTACCACAGTCTCTGGAGCTCATCTGGATTCCTCCTGCCTCTGTCCCTTGTGACTCAGCAGCTGTGGACAGTGGCTGGTGTGGATGATGCATTTTGGCAGCTTCTTTCTATAGCCCTGGCTCTATGCCCTGGGAAGATCTCACACTTCCTATCTGGCCTCTTTCCCTGGCCTTGCCTCCAACTCTTGCTACTTGGATGTCCTGACCTCTTTGGTCACCTCATCCTACAAGAAGCCACATGCTTAGAGTTTCTTTGACAATTAAGTAGTCACCTCCCTTCTGGGTGGAAATGTCAGAGGCATGAGCTTTCTGAAGCCATGAGTGGACCAAACCATCTTTCCTAAAAGATGGCCTTGCTTTTCTGAGAACCTTTTTACGTACAGGCAGTGATGCAGCTCAAATGGTGTAGGATACTGAACATCCCACTCCTGGGTCTCTGGGGCAGAAGGATAGGAGCTGTTTTCTGAGGCACAAAGGCCCTCTTTCTTGCTGTCATCAGGATGTGAGTGAGAATACGTCCTTATCTTTTCTGGAACCACCATAGAGAATGTGTTGCCATCTTAGCTTAGAAAGCAAGATATTGTCTCTATCTGATACTGTGTGGCTTTTTGGGGATACACTTGAGATTTAGTAACAAAGACTCAGAGACATGTGTAAGGCTGTTGACTTTTTGCTGGGCCAGTCTCTCGGCTTCACCTGAGTTATCCACCATCCTGTCTTTCCACATGGATCTCATTGCCTCCTTCTAGCTTCGTTTCTGTTTTTTTCTGCTTTCTTCCATGTCCTTTTGAGTCCTCTGTGTCTCTGCATCTTCCCTGCCTCCTGTCACTGCCTGCCTGAAAGTTCCATCCCTTACTTCCTGCCCAAGCTCTGGGCTATCTGCTCTTTATTACACAAAAAGCCACATTCCAGTCCGAACCGAAACAGCAGCAAGACAATGCCTGATCCATCTCTTATGGGTTACCCTTTGGCAGGTAAGGAAGGACAAGCATTTACAAATAGAAAACCAGTGATGGGCCATAGAAATGACAATAACAAAATCCTGCCAGGACTTAGCTCTCTGCTGGCACAAATTAACAATTGAAAATACAGGGACACACTTTCTCAATAGAAGAGAAGGTCATTCCAATGGTCTGATATTTCAGCAGCAGCACAGTTCTTGTTTACAAAGTCAATCTTAGCCCAAGCAACAGTGGCCAGGGAGGAAGCAAGATGTGATGTTTCCTTAGATACTGGGGTCTTTATGTCCCTTGTTGTTAAATGGCATGAGACACAAGGGTAAGGACTCCCACTCATAGGGTCGCTGTGAGGATAAAACCAAGACTTTTTACTTTTTGAAGTTTGAGTCAGGGTTTCTCTGTGTAGCCCTGGCTGTCCTGGAACTCACTTTGTAGACCAGGCTGGCCTCGAACTCACAGATCTTCCTGCTTTTGCCTCCCTACTGCTAGGATTAAAGACGTATGCCACCACCATGCCTGGTAAGACTTTCTTTCCTTTTTTTTTTAAATACAAAGTCATCTGGCTCATAGCAGATGCTCAGAACTGTGTCTTTTTCTCTGTCCCATTTCTTTAAAAATGTGTGTCTCCTCTTCTGCATAGCCAGAGGGATGTATGACTCCAGGGAACATTTCCCAGACAATGCAGAACTGGTGCCCAAATGAAACTCACAGAGACAATGGAAGCACACCCAGCGCCTGCACAGGCTCAAACCAGACAGGGTCCCAGCACTGAGAGGGGGAAGTGGACATGGGCTCTCATCCTTAACCAGAAATCCACTCGAAATTGATACCTGCCTGGAAAGGAAAAATCAGTTTTCTCCAATGGAGTCTCACAAGGTCAGCACAAAACCAACTCAAAGGTGTGTTTGTAGACCTTCTGTCTCATGTTGTTTTGTTTGCGCAATTTTTTGTTGTTGTTGGTGGTGGTTATTTGCTTGTATATCATAGTTTTTAATTTTGTTTTTTGGGGGATTTTTCTCTATGTGTGTTTTCTCTCTCTTTTTCTTTGTTTGTTTGGTTTTTTTTTAAAGAGACAGAGAAAGAAAGGCTGTAAAGCTGGGTAGGTGGAGAGGTAGGAAGGATCTGGGAGGAGTTAGGGAGGGAAAAGCCTGTGGAGAATATATTGTTTAAATGTTTATTTCAACTAAAATGGTAAATAAATAAACAAACAAAAATGAATACACAAACACTTAATGATATGAATTTATCTTTATGATAAAGTGGTGATGCTTCTTTGTAAGTTAAGTTCAGCAAATAAGAAGAAAAACATCTACAAAACAGCAGAGCCATTCTGTGCCATCGCTGACCATTCTAATCCCCTGTTCTGCTTGGGGAGAATTAAGCAAAGAAATCAGTGTTACATTTAACATGCATGTGCAGAATTTTCCTGTATCTATCATACAAGTGACTACTAACTTCCAGGCCAATCTGACACAATTGATATTATTTTCTGCCCTGAACTAGAAAATAATACATTTGAAAGTAAAAAGAAAATTGTCTCCTAGATTCTGAAAGTCAACAAAGGGTGCTGTTGAGTTGAATAAGATTGTTAATTGGAAACTACACTAAGGTTTTGACAATTCAGCTGTATTTATGCAATGTAACTTGCTGCATATTAAAAATTCATTATTTTAATAAACATGTCTGTGTATGTGTGTATGCATGCATGTATGTGTGCATACATGTATTTATGTACACATGTATGTATGTATGAATGTATGTTTGTATGCTGGAGAACAGCCTTGAGTGTCATCCTCATGAATCAGTTCATTTCCTTTAAGACCTGGTCTGTCACTGGCCTTGAGCTCACCAGTTAGGCTGACTGCTGGCAGTGCTGAGTGCAGACTCAATGGAGTTACTGTCCGCAGATTTTAAAAAATTGAGCTCTAAAACACACCACCAAGATGGGCCTCGGGAGGTAGCATAGGCCTCAGGGTCCCCTGGCCTGAGTTAAAGAAGACATGAGAAAGGCCCGCTGGAACTTGGAGGCCCTTTGTGCTTCATTTTCTAATGTGATAGAGACAGATACTCTGGGCAGATAGATCCTCTGGCTGCAGAGGGATGTGGTATTAGAGATCACAGGAGCTTTCATCCAGCCCAGGAAGACACGTGCTCTGGTTGGAGAAAGTAGCACAGGAGGGAAGGAGTATGGGGACAGATGAATGACCCTGGAGGCAGTTGTCTTTTGGGTGCAGTATCATGTGTCTGTAGAGCTAGTGGAGGTTCAAAATCAAAGCCTGACACTGTTCAGATCTCACCCTGCTTCCGTATGTGAACTAAAGCTCCTAAAAAAAAAAAAAGCCATACTTATGCCAAAGATTCTGCAAAGATGATTGACTGATGAGAATTTCCTGATTGTAGAGAGTTGGAATGTTGCAGATGTAGAGCCAAATTATCTTGGGCTATTGTTAATCTCTTAACAGTCATTTCATTGCCCACCCACATCTGGCCTAATATCTCTTTAACTATAGGCAAACCTTCCACCAGCCCCAAAGCCAACAATGTCACCAGATGCTCTATATCTGCTGAGATACATAGCAAAGATTCTCTCCTTTAGCGTACTGTTTCCACCTGGTATTCATACCAACAAATTTGGAGCATGCCTTCATTTGTGTATTCTTGGGCTATGATTGTATTCAAACTTGGCTCAGGATAAATTATCTTATTCTCTTGGGGGTTGTTACACATGTTTTTTAAAAGTGTGTGTGTGTGTGTGTGTGTGTGTGTGTGTGTGTGCGTGTGTGTACACACGTGTGTGTTTGTGGAAGTTAGAGGAGCATGTTTGGTGTTCTCTTTTATTCTCTACTTTATTCCTCTGAGACAGGGTTTTCTCACCAAACCTAGAACCTGGAGCTAGGATGGGAGTCAGCAAGCCCCAGGGAGCCTGCTGTCTCTACCTGGTCCCCATGCTAGGCTTATAGGCATGCATGTGGCCGCAAGTTTATGTGGGTTCTGGGATTCAAACTTGGGTACGCTTGCATGCCCAGCAAGTGCTCTAACCAGTGAGCACTCTCTCCTGCCCCATGGGTGGACAGTTCCTAAGGTCTTCACTCTTGCAGTCACCTCTTGTCCCTATTGTTTCATTCTTACTGGATTATTCCAGAAAACAAGCAAGCATGCTCCCAAATCTCAGGTCTTTAAAAACTCTGTGTGCTACACCACGCTCCCCTTGCTGTGCCCCATTTATGTCTCTCTTCATGATGCCCATTTCTTCTAATCCAGGTCACTTCTTAAACCCAACTGTGACCTCCTTGGTCCCAAATTCAGTGGGCACCTCTCCAGTCTTGTCTTCCTCAATCAATTACTTAATGACAGTGAAGACAGCGGACTCTTTGATGTTTAGTTCTTCTATGATCCAATATTAGTTTTTTTCCCTTCTTTTCTACTCTAGTTGCTGAAAAATTTAAGTCTCTCCCTTCCCTTCTACTGAATTTCAAGTATTGGAGTTATTGAGTTATTGAGGGCACCAGGCCAGCAATCTTGTCTCCAAAACTCTCTGTATGGGGAGAGGCCCGCTTTCTGCTCTGTGGTGTAATGGATATAACTCTCTCTCTCTCTCTCTCTCTCTCTCTCTCTCTCTCTCTGTGTGTGTGTGTGTGTGTGTGTGTGTGTGTGTGTGTGTGTGTATGCGTATTTAAGCAATGATTTCTAAATATCTTTTCTGAGTTCCAGTCTTGCATATGCACTAGCTGTCCTAGGCTCTCCACCTGGGCATTTCAGACTTAACCATCACTCAAACAGCACTACCCGTGTATTATTCTTTCCAACAGATGTTCCTGCTTCAGGACCACCCATCATTGAGTTCCTTTACAGGTAGCTGCTCAAGCCAAACCCCGGGGCAGTGATGAGGGAGACCCTGGGCTGCTCACACCCGGATCCTTTCCCCTTCCACATATGTGGTTGGTTCTACTCATGTTTCCACCTCACTCCTTCTCGTTAAAAGGTTGATTCCAGCCCAAGGGAACAAAATTTCATGCCTTGTGTACCCACGCTTCTAGCTAGTCTTTATGAGTCTATTTTGTCTCCTCTAGCCCATTCTCCGCAAACCAGTCAGTGCTCCAGTGCTCCCCTGTGGTTTTCCACCCTTTTTCTGGTGGTCTACAAGGCTTGGATGGCTTGCATCTTCCTTCCTATCTCCATCTCATGCCCTATTTTCTTTTGTTCCACACTGAATCCAGCCACACTGCTCTCCTATCTCTACCTCTTTATCTGGCCAAATGTCTTTGCTTTTTCAGATGCTGTTCCTCTCTGCCTTAGGATGCCAACAAATACCATCTTTTCAGACATGCTTTGCTGGCCCTCATCTTTGAAATCCAGCACCCTTTTGCCTACTGTCACATTACCCTGGGTGTCTCTTTTGTAACACTTACAACTTCAACTTTTCTTGTTTGCTTACCTATTTTTTTTTAATGTATCTTCTCCACTAAAAAGGTTACCTCCATGAAAATAAGGACCTTGACATCCATGTTTCTCGTGGTGTTCACAGCACTATGAACTGTGCAAGGCATTAAAAGGTCTTTAATAAATTGAACAAATGGTCAACAGATTGGGTCTCTCCATGTTATGCCCATGGCTGATGATGTTCCAGCTCTAGCACTGGCCTGGCTTGGTGAGGATGTGCATGCAAAATCTTATTTTATCCATTTGTAAAGTAAGGGTTTAGGCCCAGGCTTCTAAGGCTCGTCAGACTTTCAGAATCGTGCTTTCATGAATTCTGAAGCTAATAGAAACGAATGAGAATGAGGCGTTGGAGGGAGGACTCAGTGAATGATAATATGCTTATTGCCAAGGTTGACAACCAATTTACATTCCCAAGACCCAAGAGAGCACTGACTCCGAAGCATTGTCCTCTGACTTCTACATTCATGTCATAGCACATGAATGCTCACTCATGTACACGCATGTAATAATAATAATAATAATATTGTGTTAGTTGATCTTTTGATGTTTGTTTTTCAACTTGACACTAGCTGGGGTCATTTAGAAAAGGAGCCTCAGCTCAGGAATTGCCTCCATCAGATTGGCTTCTGGGTAGGTTTGTGGGAATTTTCTTGGTTGATAATATGTGTGTGTGTGTGTGTGTGTGTGTGTGTGTGTGTGTGTGTGTGGAGAGTCAGCCTACTCTGGGTGATGCTTTATCTGGGGATGTAGTCCTGAGGTGCATAAGACAGTAAACTGGGGAAGTCATACAGAACAAGCCAGTGAGCAGCCATGCATTTGCTTCAGTTTCTGCCTCCAGGCTCCTGTCCTGACTTCCCTTCATGGCAGACCCTGACTTGAATGCTTGAGGTAAAGAAATATTTCCTCGCCAAGTTGATTTTGGTCAGAATGGTTTATCACAGCAGTAAAAAGCAAACTAGGTCAGCGGTGGGTGTCAGGTCTCTAATAACAGTTTAAACTTAACTTAAAATGAACTTTATGAAGAAAAGCTCATAATTCTTTTTGTCTAGTGCTATCCAGTTTAGGAGAGTTATCTGTTCCATGTCCCTTCACAAAACTATCGTGTGCTGATTTTTCCTTTCATGTTTATTATTCAGATAAATGTGATTGACTTATTGATTGTTGTAGACAAGCTATATAGCCAACAATATTTTTGAATTTATAATCCTCCTGCATCCACCTCCCAAGTGCTAAGATTATAGGCATTCACCACTGAACCCAGTTTATGTGGTACTGGGGATCAAACCCAGGGTTTTATGCAAACAATTTTACCAACAGAGCTCAATCCCTAGTCACTGGTTCAGCTGTGGCCAAAGCTTGTGCTGCACCATGAGAAGGTGACACCTGGGACAACAGAGCTCTCAGGAGTGTTTGTCACTCTACTGTTTCCTGTTTCAGAAAGCAGTGTCCTTGGAGTAAGTCCTTTGATCTCCTCCTTTATTTTATAGTTACTTCTTCCCAAGCAGGGGCAGTGGTCCCAGCCAGGGTGTGTGCAGCCATTGTCCCAGGTGCATTGTCTGAATAAGTCTAAGCACAGGGGTGTTACTCCCTTTGGCAATTCCCTCCTTGGCTGAATCAAGGCAGAGATTCTGGAAAGCATTCCACAGTGTTGGGAGGCATGGTAAGTCCAGGCTCATCTTACCAGATGCATATTCCACAGTAAATGTCTTGGTGCTTCAGACCAATGATCTACATGCAAATCTGTGAGTTTCCCAAGGAACAAGTGTAGCCTATCTGCAAATCAGGTTTATTTAAGCATGGGTCTGTATGAAAAAATGCAAAGTGTTGTGAGAAAAGAAGAAGCCTCAAAGGAAATACAGTAAAATAAAAGTCATCGCTATGGGTTGCCGGGGTTGTGGATAACTTTTCCTTGTCTCTTCTAGCAGTCTGCATTTTCTAAAGTTCTGTAATGAACACACATTTTGTTTGCAGTGAGGGGAAAAGAAAAACCTTTCCCAATCTTCACATTAAAAAAAAGATGGATGAAAGAAAGACAGAAAGAGAGAGAGAGAGAGAGAGAGAGAGGGAAGGAGGGAGGGAGGGAGAAAGAAAGAAAGGAAGGAAGGAAGAAAGGAAAGAAGGAAGAAAATTAATTCTGGAGGTTGGAGAGATGGAGCAGCTGTTAAGAGCACTTGCTATTCTCCTAGGGACTAACTCCCAACTCCATATCAGTAACAGAGCTGAAGACTGCCTGTTACTCCCTCTCCAGGGGATCTCATGCCCCCTTCTGGCCTCATGAGGCTCTGGCATACACATGTAGCATACATTCACACAGACAGGCACTGAGGCACCTACATATGAGAGGTATGCATTCATACAGACAGGCAGGCACTGAGGCACCTACATATGAGAGGTATGCATTCATACAGACAGGCAGGAGGCATGCACACAAATAAAAACAAGACAAATCTTTTTCAAAGAAACAAAATCCTAAAAGCACTAGATTTAGAATAATAAAACGTGGACAAATAATTGTTATGTGCCTCTACTGCTGAATGTTGGAGCACAGAGGGTGGAGGAGAAGAAAGGGGCCCTGTGTGCCATTTTGGGATATCCTGGGCTAAAGGGTCCAGCACCAATGTCTTATGTTCCTCACCTTGCTCCTGGCTCAGATGCCACTTTTGTCTTCTTGGAAGGAGAGTTGTAGAGAGATCTTTTGGACTCCACCTCTTAGAGGATCCTTCCTGGTGTCTTATTTGTGACCAAGTGACCTTGCCTTTCAGGTCACAGCAGAGAAGTCTCCTGGAGCCTACTTCCTTCCTGAGTTTGCACTCTCTCCTCAGGGAAGCTTCCTTGAGGACACCACAGGGGAGCAGTTCCTCACCTATCGCTATGATGACCAGGTAAGAAGACAGAAAACTGTCCCATCTTGGGCTTTGCCTTTCCTTCCTCAGAAATGTCAGTAAAGGACTAGGGGAGGAGCTCAGTGCATAAGAGTGCTGGCTTGTTGTACAAGCATGAGAACTTGAGCTCAGATCAGCAGCACCCGGGCAAATAGCCATGTGTGGCTCCTTGTGGCTGGAAGCTCAGTGCAGGACAGTTTGATCAATGAGGCTTGGCTCTAAGCCTAGAAGATAAACACTGGACTCCAGATTCACTGAGAGGCTGCCTCAAGGGATTAAGATAGAAAGTGACACAGGAGGACAACCAGTCTCCTCTGGCCTTCACATGAGCACAGATACATACATAGATACCCATACACATGTGGGAATGTGCATGCACACACACACACACACACACACACACACACACACACACACACACACAGTGTCTACACAATAGAACATTGTGTCCCTCTGGGCAGTACTGATAGAACAGATCCTTGACACCCGGCAGGGACCTGAGGCTACTGGCTGCAGTGACTTCCTGCCCTGTGTGCACTTCTGCTCTGCCTGGATCACTGGCTCAAGAATGACTCTTGTTTCTCTTACAAGAGATGATGTTTTGGCTATTGCTAAATTTATTCTCCCAGAGAGAATTATATGAGGATTATGATTGTGTAGACATTCCTTCTGTGTCCTCTTAGATTTCACCTCACTTCTTATTTGGGGTGGGGAGGGCTGTCTCTGCAAATGTCAGGGCCAGCAGGGTTGTGAGGCAAGAAGGAAATATTTTTTTTAATGTTTATTTATTACTTCGTTATGTCTCCATTGCCACCTCCTCCCTCCACCCCTCCTGGCCCCTCCCTCCCACCCTCTACCCCCCTCCCACTCATCCCATCCCTCCCGTGTGGGGTGTCTCCGTGTGTCAGCTCCCCTCAGTTCGTAAGTCACATGAGGTCTAAGAACTTCCTCTTGCACAGGAGACATACATGGCAGTTCCACTAGGGTGGGGTGTCCCACTGATGGGTAACCAAGTCCCTGTTCCTGCTCTTTTGGGTCTATTGGTTGTAGGATGGTTATCTTATACTATAATGTCTAAAATCCAGTTATAAGTGAATATATGCCATGTGTATCTTTCTGAGTCTGAGTTAGCTCACTCATGATGAGCTTTTCTAGTTCCATCCATTTGGTTGCAAATTGCAGATTTCCTTGTTTTTGATAGCTGAGTAGTATTCCATTGTGTAGATGTACCACAGTTTTTTTTAAATCCATTCTTCAGTTGAAGGACATCTGGATTGTTTCCAGTTTCTAGCTATTACAAATAAAGCTGCTATAAACATAGTTGAGGAGATATCCCTGTGAGTTGGTGAGGAATCTTTTGGATATATGCCCAGGAGTGGTATGGCTGAGTCTTGAGGTAGAGCTATTCCAAGTTTTGTAAGATATCACCAGACTGATTTCCATTGTGGCTGTACAAGTTTGCACTCCCACCAGCAATGTGTGAGTGTTCCCCTTTCTCCACAACCTCGCCAGCATGTGCTGTCTTTTGAGTTTTTGATCTTAGCCATTCTAACAGGAGTGAGATGGAATCTCAGAGTCGTCTTGGCAAGAGGGAAATATTGTTCAACACAACTCAAACCCATGTTCATTTAAACTTGTAGAGTCTGACATCAGAAAGTTTACAGTAAGCGTATTTGGGTACATTACAATTTTGGGGAAAAAAGTCTCCTGGTATAAACACAATTCCTTGTGCACAAGGAGGCATAATTACATTGAAAATTTTCTCAAAGTACATGTCACTTTCATGAAGATGGGTTCTAGAAATAGTCTACATGTGTTATCTTAAGGGCCTAGGGGAGGATCTGGTGTGGTCTCAGTCATACAGACAGAGTAGAGGTCATCTGTCTATTAGCTACCTCTGTTCCAGTCTGTGGGAGCTTGGGGGAGCCCTTGGATATACACATAATGCTAAGGTCACCTAAACCATTAGCCACCTCTGGTCCTGCTTTGTGAAAGCTTGGTATGGACCGTCCCTACAGATAGTATGTATTACCAGGCTACTAACCAGCTCAATTCCCAGCCTTCTGGGTGGAAAACAGATTATACATCTCTCTATTAAAGAGATAATCCTGCATGTTTAACAATCCTGCCTGTTTAACATTCCTGATTTCCATAGTGCTTATCTGTGACCTCATGGACACTTCTTTCAGGAGCATCAGCATCTTAATTTTCTAAGCCCATTTCTTAGATGAAACGGACTATCTATGCAGTATGTGTGTGTGTGTGTGCATGTGAAATTACTTCACAAAGGCTCACCAGATAATTAAACCATGCTTACCTTGATGTGGAATCTGGACACTTAGGGCCATAATTTCCTTTCAATCTCAATTCACAGTGTTAACATTTAAGATTAGACAGGTCTTTCCGATCACCTGATATTGTGACCTAGAATGCCAGCTCTGCCAAATGTAGGTTTCTAGCTGAATACCTGAATTCCAGGGGCAGTGGTAAAGAACAGAAAGTAGAGATCTAAACCCACCTGGTACCTGGGTGGCTCTGGCACCTAAAGGCCCAAGTAGAGTTGAAGAGCTGGGCACGATCACTCACCATGTCATGGCACACAATGGCATGGGGGGGCAATTGTTTGGGACCAGATATCTTGTCTTTTGCTGTGTAGTCAAAAGCCAGCACCTTGTGGTTGGTTTAGGTGGACCTAGGAAGACAGCCCTCAGGAGGAGCGACTCTGAGAGACCTGATCTACTGACATGGTATGTGTGAGATGTGACTACAGGGAACAGTATTAGCACTAGGGTTAGCTGGGCCTGGACTGGGCTGTGGGTAGAATGAAGACTGAAGTCTCACCTAGTGTGAAAGGCTACTACAGATGGAAGCCTGGAGCAGAGGGGCCAGATGGGGAAGCCTGTGGAGGAATTTCTGCTGATAAGTTAGAAGTCTGGCTGAACCAGAAAGCCCCCTGAGCTCAGTGCTAAAAAGACAGACTCCCTTTTTTTTTCCAGAGGAAAACCCCCTCCTTTCCTCTAGGAGGAAAACTCCGATCATCAAAGTAAGGAGTGTCACTTGGTCCAACCATCCCCTGATAAGAAACCTGTGTAGCAACCTCCCCATGCTAATGAAGTCTGTTTGTACCTTTGCTTTCAGCCAATGACATTTGTCTATACCTATAGCCTCTCTGGAGTTTTTTCCCAACACCCACTGCCATGAGTTAATTAGGTACTCGGTTTTCTTTGTTCTGGTTGGATGATACCCAGCAAATCAAACACATTCACCTCCAAAACCCCTGCCCACTGCCCAAAGTATTATAATACCCCTGATTCTGGAAGTAAACTCTTTCCTTTCCGTCCTTTTCTCCATGCTTCTAACATGACTGTCTGGTGGTTTACTTTGGGCCTGGGAGGGAAGTGTTCTTCCTTCCATGAAGAGTTTGCCAGTGCCACTGCTGCTTGCCTGGTGGGCCAGGCTTGCATGGGAGTACCAGCTCCTGCCTGGCTGCTGGTGATAGGTGCGATAGGCCTGTTCAGGGTTCCCGAGGAGATGCTGAGTTTCTGTTGCCTCTCCCACACCACCCACCTTGCACCTGTCCCAGGCTCCACGAACTTTGAGACTGTCCAGCCTGGCACTGGTAGTTTAGCTAAAAGAGCTGACCCTGGGACATTGGAGAAAACCTTTTCTCCTGCCTCTCCAGACATCCTGAGGGTACAGATCTCCTGGTCCATGTTCCACCCATTTCTGCCTGGATCATCGTAGTCCAGCAGCTTCCAGCAGAAGAGCATGTGGCAGAGGAGCCTGCATTTCTGCCCTGATGCCACACCAGGCTGAGAATTCCCCACTGGAAGCCACAGAAGCCTGCTGCCCAGGATTCTATTTCCCTCAATCCTTGGGGCTATTATTGAATTACCTACCCTTGGTATGCTTAGTTCTACATTTGGGGTTGACAGTGAGGGGCAGGGCTGTGACCCAGAAAACTTCCTGTTGACACAGAGCTTCACAGATCTCTAGGGCATGGTAAGACAAGAAAAGTTCAACATTCAATCACTTCTACAAGTTTCCCAAAACAACACGTCCATGGGAGCTGGGTGGAGCCACGTTAATTGTGGATTCACATCATTAGCCCAGCCATTTGGGGCTGTTCCCCAGTAAGACCCAAATGGCAGTAAGCTATATTCTGCCATTATATACTATGGGTCTCCAGAAGGTCTGTAAATTGTAGCACCCTCTGAGCCAGAAATCAATGCCCCAACAGTTTTTCAAATGAGAACTTTAGAGAAAGCAAGTGAGAAACAGTGAAGGACAAAACAGAGTGTCTACAGTAAGTAGCTGTGTATTTTATAATTAAAGTGTCTAATGCCTTCTCCGGGTTCCACAGATATATGTAACAAAACAACAATATGAAAGCTAGAAAGAGAGGGAAACTAGTCCCTGTTAATTTTTTCAAATGTTCTGGAGCAGATCCTAAAAGTGTGTGTGCTGCAGAGAGTTTACATCATGACATGTTGTTCCAGGAAGCCCAGTGAATACCATGTAAAACCACTTTGTGTTACCTTCACCCCATACTTAAGGGCAAGACCAAAAACAACAAGCCAATAATAGCACCTGTGCTCCTCCACTAAAGGCGAAGAAAGCAGGCTCTTGCAAAGTGTCTGTATCTTCCAAATGGATGCCAAGGTTTAATCCTGTGCCCTGTTAGCCTGCCCTCACACTCATTCTCTCTCCTCTTAGTGCTGAACATGCAGGTTCCACTATGATGTCCTACAGCTTGTCAGAGGGTGTGGAAAAGATGGCGCCATCAAACATGATCATCAGCCTCACACTAGACAAGCCCAAACCTTTGCGTTGTGGCTGTAAGAACAAACATTGAAGTCAATCAAGGAGGAAAGCTCTGAGGTCTGTAAGAACAAACATTGAAATCAATCAAGGAGGAAAGCTCTGAGGTCCAGGTGCTTTAGGTTCCTGTTCAAATGCTAGTGGCTCATTTTACCTATGCGACTTTGGACAAGTTACTTCTCTGCCTCTTGGTTTGTCTTCATTGGTATATAAGGATTTTAATTCAGAACATGGCTGTTCTGGCAAGAGATCACATCAAAAAAAAAAAAAACCTTCTAGGTATGTGTGATCTGACTGGAGTACAGATATTCCTTTAATCCCAGGAGACAGAGGCAAGCAGATCTCTGAGTTCAAGGCTAGCCTGATATAGAACAAGTTTCAGGTAAAGAAAAGCTTAGGTCCAGGCATGGTGGTACATGACTTTAATCCCAGCACTTAGGAGAAAAGAGGCATGCAGATCTCTGAGGGTTGTTCAGGTAGTTAGTTCAACTGAGTCAGTGAGATGAGAGGCAGTGAGTAGAGTTGAGTTCAAGGCAGTTCAGTTTGTGAAGGGGGGGAGAGAAGAGAAGGAGAGAGAGGGAGACAGGGAGACAGGGAGACAGGGAGAGAGGGAGAGAGGGCAGTTTTTACCAGGAGAGTTTTACAGAGACAGGTTGAAGAGAGGACAGGCTAGACACAGGTGAAGACAGAACGAGGCAGAGAATGAGAAGGAGCCAGAAGATTAGAACAGGTTGCTGGAGTTAGTCTGAGGCCAAACAGAGCAGTTCAGAGAAGCTGAGAGAAGCCAGTTTGAATCACTCAGCTTGGAGGGGAGTTTGAGCCAGAACAGCTGAGTTGAACCAGCCAGTCAGAGGTCAGAAAGAGCTAGAAAGGGGGAGCTTATTCAGCAGCTAGTCTCAGAGGCTGAAAACATTCTAGGCCTAGATTAGATTGTACAGAGGCTAGAAGCTTCCAAGGCTAGGCCTAGGTTAGTAGACTGAGGGCAGTAAGCCTCTGAGACGACAATTACTTCAGCCAAATAAAAGCTACTGCTACACATTGGAGTGGAAACACTGAAGATTATATCACTTTCTGGTGCTTGTGTACTTCAAAGTGGTCATGTATACATTTCTCCTTGCACATATGAACATTTGATCCAACAACTGCTATTGCTGGTAATATTATTTACAAACATGTAATTCATAGGCTCTCAGATAAGCTAATGCTAAAGGAAAGACAGAAGCCTATGTTCTTACATCATGGAATTCCCATGTAACATTTTAAATTTAATCTTACTGGTGCTGGGAGAGAACTCATAAGTTAAGAGGTTTTTTTTGCAGTTTGTAACTGAGTTTGGTTCTCAGTGTGCATATGAGATGGCTTGCCCCACCAGTAACTGCAACTCCAGCAGGTCCAGTGCTCTCTTCTGGCCTCCAGAGGCGCCTGCATTCATCGGCCTATACTTCCCCAACATACACATAATTAAAAATGAAGATAAATCTTAAATTAACTTTTACTGAGTGTTGTTTTTAAACAAAATCCCAATTGTTAGATTTTACCAATGAAGACTCAGGAGCCAGATGCTGGGGTGAAAGCCTGCTAGCTCAGAGAGGCAGAGACCTTTCTCAGAAGAAAAAAGCCCTGAGGTCCTTCTCCATGTTGTCTTAAAAGCCCTGTAAATTGAATGTCCCTCCTTTCTACTTCCTGTGCATTGCTCTATCCCTCCTTCCGACTTCCTCTCATTCTCTATGTTTTTTTTTCCTATGTTCACTCCCTGTTAACTGGTTGCTTGCTCCACCTCTTGACCTATGGTTGACTTTATTTAATCCTGTTTATAATAAACAGCAAGTTCTTGGATTAAAGGTGTATGCTAGTGATGAATCACACCACAACTAGAAATAGGTTTTTCCAGTATACATAAAATCTCAGGTTTGCAGTGTGATCAAATATTCTGCAACAATATAAGTGCACATGGGAAAAATGAGGACATATCTGACTTTTAGAACTTGATGGATTTTCAGTATTTTTTCCACCTATGGAACAACTACCAAGATGAAGAAATAGAACATTGAGGGGTCCCTGCACCCTTTCCTAATCAATATCTACCACCCAAGAATGTCAAATGCCTGACTCTGTTCTTGGTATAGGCTGGCTCTGCATACCTTTCAGTTTGCTTTTATACAGGTAGAATATATGGCATGTCCTCATCTGTGTCTGGCTTCCTCCATATATCATTGTG
Source organism: Lophiomys imhausi (assembly GCA_907164525.1). Taxonomy (NCBI): domain Eukaryota; kingdom Metazoa; phylum Chordata; class Mammalia; order Rodentia; family Muridae; genus Lophiomys; species Lophiomys imhausi. The sequence continues at coordinate 193,814 of CAJQZJ010000156.1, read as the reverse complement.
TCTGCGAGCTTCAGAATTTGGATCCAATCTCACCCAAGATTTAGTTGGCCACCAGTTGAAGCGCTATAACAGATTGTCTCAGATGAGACAAACTGGAGCACTCTGGGTGGCATTCCACCATTGTTCCTTCGCAGGAATTCCCACATTGTCCCTAAATTGCAGGACAATTGATGCAAAGTTTCCATATCTTTGGGGAAGGGGTTGGGCAGTGCTTGCTATATAACAGCCAGAAACAGGTGAGATATCTGTCTGTGGTTGTTACCCAGGGCAGCTCTGTGCTGCCAGGTGGCTTGGGCACCTACCTGCCAAATGGGAGTGTTTATGCTGGAGAGGGTTTGCACTCACAGCGGCCTGAAGCCAGCCTGGCAAAGTGCCTGTGCAAATGAGGCTGCAACCTGGACTGTAGGGTGGTTGGGGCAGAGGTGGGTTCACTAGGCTCTTCCTCCCAACGAAACACTCATTTGATAAAATAGGAAACAGGTGGTAGGTGTGGAGACATTGGCTTTCTTGAACAACTCCCACAGGACTCTTGAAAGTACTTTATCCTGGGCACTTTTTCATGAAGACCTTTAGGTCACTTTCCAAATGTCTCCTGGATTAGGTGCCTGGAAAACTAATAACCCCTAGGCCTGTAAAGTACAGCTGTGATGTAGGCTGTGTTTAATGAGACACATAAAAGCCACATCGTGGTTTATTCGGGAGTGGAAGCAGCTTCTAGGCAGAGTACTGCCTGAAGCCAGTCGGCTGCCCACTGAGCTGCAAGCAGGGCTGGTCAGGCAGCCTTCATGTTACTTTCATCTAACAAGCCTGTAGTTTAACAGTGATTTGACATCTGTGGACCTCACATCCTTCAACTATTTTCCAAAGCAGAGTGAGTGGGTTTCACTATCTTCTCTCCTTCCACTGTAAAAGATGTCTAGCTTTGAAACCACAAATAAACCCAGCTGCTGTGTTAATTGGCTCATTCTGATTGCTGAGGCAGTCTAGCCAGCAAAGCAATGAACTGTTAGTTAGAGAATTAGAGAGTTGTACAGCTGGTGGAGACTTCAGTCCCAACACCTCATTCCACAAGTCAGGAAACTAGGGACTCTCAGTGTGCAAATGACTTAGTCAAGGACATTCACATGGCTATTTGAAAAATGAAGACCATTGCCCTCCACAGCCATCCTAGACTGTCTCCAGTTGCTTCTCTCAGATTTCTGGGTGAATTTGTTCTTTTCCAAAGACCTTGATCCCACCATTGTGATCAAGGAGAGCTTTGGGGAGTATAGGTCAGAACAGAGAATGCTTTGACATTAATGGATTGCTTTATGGATTCAGACTCAGCAACTTCACAAATTTTGGGTTAGCCGGGGGCATCTTATACACTTTATCATCCCTCCCCAGTTTTTAATAGGAATGACAGTTTTCAAAGTCAAATCCAAACAGTTCTGCCTCCGCATTAGGTGGCACATTTGGACTGAAAGCCGTTGGACACTTGGATGTAGTAAGCATCAAGCACTGGTCTGGGACACTGCCTGTGATGGTTGTGATCAAAGTCGTCCTACCAGTTAGTCGCTAAGGGAATGCTTTTGTCATGCCTCATGGTGATCTTGGAGTTTCATGCACCGAAGAAGACCTGTTTGGCCACAACAGCTGGATGTGGGTCCTATATATTGCTCTTTGGATTTTTTTCTGAACTAGAGTTGTGTTTAGGGAGTAACTACAGGTCTCCTGGGAAAAGGGGGTAATGAGGTCTTGTTCCATGCATGCTTCACCTTGATCCACTGATGACTGGAATGTGGGTGTGGGACACCACTGGTGTGTGTGAACGCTGGTTTAAAAGTCTGTGATAAGCTTAGTGCTTCTCCATGAGAGGCTGCTTATTTAAATGGTTATGAAGTATTTTTGTGCATGTGTTGGGGTACACTTTGTGAAGTTGTGTCTCTGTCCTTCATCACCTACCTAAGGCATTCTATGAATGGCTTTCATAAAAATCTGAAGACCAATAGCTGGGCAGGAAGTGCAAGGCAGGACTTCCTGGTAGGGAGAAAGGGTCTCTGGGAAGAATAAAGAGGGTTTTTGTTTGTTTTGTTTTGTTTTGTTTTGTTTTCACCAGGAGACAGGAGAGGAGATGGACATGACTACTGGCTGGGAAGGTATCGCTAGCCACGTGGCTGGATGGGGATAGGTAGTCAGGTTAACGTAGATGAGCTAGTTGAGAGTCTGTCCAGCTAAGGCCTAAGCTTTGAAATATTAAAAGGTCTCAGTGTCTTTATTTTTTGGCCGAAGGGCCACCAGAGTCCTACAATATGTATGTGTAATTTACACTTTTAGCCCTTTAGCACTTGTTAGGGGCTTAAAAAATGAAGAAGGCGTGTCCCCCAGGCCTGGTGATTGTTGAAAATGGGCTTCCTTCTTATTGGTAGCCACAGCTACAGAGGAGACAAAGTAAAGCTGAAGGTGACTTTGAAATTCTGCCTTACCTGTGATCTTCTGTGGTGTGTAAATTGCTTCTACATGCTGTGTGTCCTTGTTGGTGAAATGTCAGCCTTGCCAATTTTAAGCTTTAAATAAGCAAAGGGCAGAAAAAGGTTAACATCAAGGGTTTTGAGCATAAGGATGAAGCTGGGCATCCAGTAAATGGGGAGGGTTAGTAAAGTAAGCTTGGGGCCATGTGTAGGGAAACTGTCTTGACTCCACACTGGCAAGCCTTTTAGACCTGACCATACTCTGCCATCCCCTCTCATCCTGTAAATGTCTTTCTCTATTACAGACACCAGGGCCGGATCCCATGATTAACTTAGCATTTGTGTTGTCTCTTCTAGGCCATGTTTGAGCACATTAACTTTTTTTTTCATATTTGAAATCATTCTTAATTACACTCTGCTCTACGCTTACTTCCTGTGACCACTTGATTTTCAAGTTCATATTTCCCTTTTCTTCCCTGACTCCTTCCTTCGTTCTCTCCTTCTCTTCTCCCCTGTAGTAGAGAGCAAACCTGGAGCTTTGCACATGCTGGCAAGTGTTCAATCACTGAGTTATATATACTCAGTCCCTTTTTGTAATTTGAAAGTTGAGAGAGAGCCTCACAGGGTAGCCCAGTTGGGCCTGGAACTTCCAGTCCTACTGCCTCAACTCCCCCAAGCATATGGGATTATAGATCTGTGGCACTAGGCACATCATCTGCTTCCTCCTTCTACTCACTTGTAAACCTTAAATCTAACTTCTAGGATCTCCTCCAGCCTTTTTCCACACCACTTTGAACGGCCATCTTTAATTTTTAAATTTCAACAATTTCCTTGAAGTCACACTCTGGTTTTACTTCACATGTTTCTACATTTGGAAAAAAAAATCTGTGTTTGCTACATCTGTGATGGCTAATCTTGGTTGGCAACTTGGCATATCTGGGAAGAGGGAAGCTTAAGTGAGGAATTCATCAGACTGGTCTGTGGGCAAGTCTGTGGGACATTTTCTTAACTGATAATTGGTATAGAAGGGCCCAGCTGCTGTGGGACATACACCTGTAACCGAACTTTTAAATTATTATTTAACATTTATTTATTACTAAATTCACTTATAACAAACACCAACAATTTCTTAACTATTAATCCTATAAATTCCTACAACCCCTTTAACCTATCCACTAAACCTATTGATAATCATAACAACCACTTTCATAACCTTTTAGAATGATACAGTCTCTGGGGCAGGTCCTCAGTCATCAGGAACACAGTCTTTGTTGTAGATTCTTTAACACACTTAGCAGTCCTTTTTCTGGATCTCTCAGATGCAGGTTCGTCAGGGTAGTTGGTTATTGCAGTCTCACCTTAAATAAGGCTTCATGCTTTCTTCTCTGTGGGAGACCCCAGCCTTCTGCAGGCCAACTTACTTCTTTTGAATCAGGAACTCAGCTGCTCTGCCTCAGTCCTTAAAGCCAGGCACAGTTTCCTTTAGGGCACTGATCAGACAGATCAAACCCCTCTAGGCAAAAGCTGAGCCACAGGGTCCAGTCCTTGGCCTTTTGGTGTCTTGCTCAGGCTTTCTTTGCTCACCGGCTTCTTTCTGCTTCAGGGAGAGAGCTGGCCATCAATGGCCAGCCCTTTTTTCAGCAGGACTCTTGGAGCTCTCTAGCATCAGGGGCCTCTTCTCTTCTGGGCTCCATGCACTGTCCTCAAATAGGAGGAACTCTGTTTCTGCTTAATTTGGGCTCCGCCCACTTAGCAGCTGAAAACAATGTCAGGCCAAATACTTTGTTTCTTCAATTCTATTGAGTCTTTCCTGTTTTCCTGACTTCAACCTTGTTTTTCAGTCTATTGAGTCTTTCCTGTTTTTGCTGACTTCATGCTGATAATGCTCTTCAGACCCCGAATTAAGAGACAGTATCAGAAACTCCTATATATTTCCTAAATCTAATTTATCTAACTCCTACATACACCCCCTACAAAGATGGTGGGCCAAGGCTCTACGAAGGAGTTAGCTGAGAAAATCAGAGTGAGCAAACACTAAGTAGTGTTCCTCTGCGGTTTCTGCTTTGAGCCCCTGCCTTGTGCTACTGTCTTGGCTTCCCTAGATGGTGGACTATAAAATGTAAATAAATGAAATAAACTGTTTACTCTCCAATTTGCTTTTGGTAATGACGCTTATCACAGCATCAGAAAATAAATCAGGACAACACTCCCATCTGTGATGGTATCGTAAGCACCATTGAGCTGATCCTTCTTTCTCTTTCCCTGCATGCCACTGACTGTCTACTTACATGGTGTCTTTTTTTAAAATGTGTGGCCAGCTTCTATTTCTTACATTTCCATTGCTCAGGAGCCAGAGGGCTGAATGTGTGGCTCTGACAGGCCCCTGGAAAACACTTATCAGAGCTGAGAGGAAACCCAGTGACTTGCCTCTTCAGGTGAGGAATCCGAGCTCCAGGAAGAAATGCTGTCCTGTCCAGGATCCCACAGCCAGGCGTAGCAAAGCCAAATGCTTGTTTTCTGCCCTTAAGCACAGTTGGGAATTTTTTTTTTCTTACATCTAATCTGTGGGCAGGAAAAGTATGAGAGAAATGTTTGAATGAATTTTTAAAACTGATAATAACAACAGTATATTAATAATGAAGTCTTTGTGTAGTCTTACCCCAAACTTCTCTTAAATGTCTTCTTTCTGATTCTATTATGCCAAACCCAATTTTCCCTTTCCCATATTTAACTATTGATTTATGCAGTCTTTCTTAGGAGAAGTCTGTTTGCTACAAGTACATCTTTCTCAGAGTAACTCCTTCCCGACTTTTCACGGACATCTTGGCCAGGAGCTGTGTTGTGGTTAAGCTGCTGGCAGGCCTCAGAACTATCACTTGGGATTTTCAAGTGATTTCTGTAATAGCTTTTTAGCTTGGAAAGCTTATAGCAACTTCTGAAGTGTCTGGTAAAGGAAGATGAACCCAGCCCTTGGGTTTGTGGAGTGCTGACATCTTTTTCACTGATCAAAGTGAGCCACCTACATGTTCTCCACAGAGGAGAGCTCCTCCCTAGTCCTTCCTGGCCACTGGCATTATGTTTTTAAGTACCAGGCCATTAGAGTTTGAATAGCTCATTCTTTTGTTAATGACTAATCTTGGTTGAACATAGCCATGCTCCTTAAATATTCCAAAGGTTTAGCCACCTTATGAGAAAACAAGTTTATGGTCTTCTAGAAGACCAGGAGAATGTACTAATTGGAATGATGTGTTTTCTGTCCCAACTCGGGCTCACAGCAAACACATGAGCCTTGCATGGGCAACACACTGTTGTGATTGGCTTTGGTCCATGTGAACTCTGAATTTCACTGTCTCTGAGATTTTCACCAATCAGTTATTTCTCAAGGATCGGTGAGTTCATCTGTTCCTTAAAGTTCAATATCCAGCTCCTGAGTTACACAGACATTGTTCTCTTTTTATACTGTTCTTCTTAGACTCACTTGGGGGCACTGCGCTGGTTTTTTACATTTTTTTTCCATGCAGATGAAATGATGGATATAAGGTGAGGACATTCAAGACAAATTCAAATGCCCCCCCCCCCACTACAGCTGCAGATGCTGAGAGACATGTTTCCCATCACCTCTCCTCTCTGAGGCCAGGCCAGTCCTTAGTGGAAGATTCACCAAAATTTTCAAACACTTCAGGACCAGGTCATTTTGAGCAACTTGGCTCCCTCCCCATAGTCCTTGATGACTATGTCCCCTGTTTTCCACTGTCTCCTCTCTTCAACACCTTACTCTGAGTTCTTTTGTTTTACCCTCTGACATTGACTTTTACACTCCCAATACCTCCCACTTTCCTCAAATGACCAATAAATCCATGTCCCAATTTCCCACTTTCTGCTTCAGGCAATGACAAGGCTCACCTCCTGTGACTTCTCAGCCCTCAGACATCACGCAGCTAAGGTGGGAGCTTGCCCTTCCTCAATTCCCTGCCACTGCTCCTTTCTCAGACCTCTCTCCCGTCAGAGCTTTTCTCCACCAGAGACTGATGTCATCCATCTAGATCTCTGACCTGACACTTGCTGAATTGCTCACAGAGTGTCAGTCCCTCATCTCTTTCCTCCATGCAGTCCTGTCATTACTCTGAGACTGTTCAGGCATTGTAGACATCCCAAGATTCCACTGACACCGTCATTTCTGGTCCTCTCTGGCTGCGGTGACCCTTACTCACCTTCTGAATCCTCCCATTCCACATGCTCAGCCTGGACCCAGGCATGCTTCAGACAGCCCTGCCCGCTTCCTCTCTACTATCAGTTCCCTCCCTTCATAGCCTCCAACGGGCACTCTTATCATCCATCCACTTTCTTTTTTTTGACATCAAAGAGAGGTCCAGTTTTCTTATCCCTCAGTTTGTCTCAGGGGCTTCCTACTCATCCAGTGCCATCCCTGTCCTTATATTCACATATGGTCTTGGGGCATCAGCTGAGTGGGTCAGTATTGTACAAACTACTTGTCGGACCTTTTCTTGTCTGGTATTCAGGAAGCCTTCTGAGCTCTGCTGTAGAAAATTACCACCCTGTGAAAGCCTCGGGAGGGTGGATTCCTCACTATGACCTTTGATTCTCTCTGCTTCTTTACGTTGGCCGCTTTCATCATCTCCCCCTAGTAAGCAACATCCCTGCTACTGAGTTTATTAGTCTCTCAAATGAGCGTCAGACTTATAGACTACCATGCTTTGTTCTCAAGCAGAGCCAAGTGAGTGAATTTTTGAGATCAACAGAGACACAAAACAAAGATATGCTGTTTTGCTGCCCAGGCCAGAGGGAGCCATGCCAGGCAAGAAAAAGACATCTTTGATTCTCTCCAAGCTGAACGTGGAAGGACTAGGTGTAGAAGCAATAATGGAATTTTCCCTATCACAAGGGATTTGAGGAATTGTTTTGATTGGCTTATTTGGAGTTTAGAAACATTTCCTTTGCTATGACCAATTCTGGCCCATATCTCAAAAATACAAGCAGAGTTTTTAAAGTGGATGTTGGTAGCTAAGGCTCTAGGAGATCAAATCATCCAGTGGGTGCTTCGATCTGCTCATTCTTGGAGTTTTAACACACTAGACTGTGTTTCCTTGGATCTGGATTTTAGGGAGCTTAGAAGTATCCTGAGGGCTCTTTTGGTGGTGGGGAAACTGTCTCTACCTTTAGGATGCCAAGCTCAGGAGGAAGAAGTAGGCTTGCTGACAGTGTTGATTGCATTGTTCTCTGCTTTAGTTACCTTTTGGAATGCTCCTATTCCAATAATCTCAGGATTATGTGACTTGCTAAATCGTGCCCCATAGCTGTTTTCCTGGATCAAGACAGTCCCAGTTTCTCTGCTACTTTCTGGCCTGGTCTTTGCGGTCCACCGTTGAGCCAGGCTCCTCTAGTGAGTGAGATCAGTGTTCTAAGATCTGGTCATGGAGCCTGATAGGACATCCCTAGGACACACAAGGCACAGGTATGTGGCTGTTGAAGATGCCCTACTGTCTTCTGCTATTAGGTACTCTGTTAGCCAGTACATTTATAGGCCAGGTGTTTTCAGTTAAGCTGCTGTGTTTTCTCTCTTTACAGTGGTTCTTCCTCTGCTGCAGTCCCAGAACAACTTGCTTCAGACCTTTCTCTTGTCTTTTATACCCCGCACCCCCAATCCTGAGGTTACAGGATGATTCTTGTTCATCCTTCTGCACAGTTATTTCTTCTTCAGGGAGCTCTTCTCTGATACCATCCTTACCTTCACCTGCCACTTCTGGGTGTGATTCCTACTCTTAGGTGAGATATGGTCCATCTTCTCATTTGTCTCCCTCCTTGCCTCTCCCTCCCTTCTCTTTTCTTCCTTACCTTAACTCCCTCTTTCCTTCCTTCCTCTATCCACCCCACTTCATTCTGGGCTTTCCTTTTCTGACAGCATCTTCTACCTCCTAGCCTTATACCTTTGTAGATAGTGGGTGCAGGGAGTGGGAAGAGAGAAGGTGGGGTCTTTTTCATGGCTGGAGTGAGTCCGGGGGATTTCTTCATCCAAGCTGTGATCTCTGTGGGGAACTGCATCACATACTGTTTCTAGCAAACACAATCAGGATTTGAGTTTGGATGGCTTTCCATTGAGCCTCATATCCCCAGGGTCAGCAGTGACAGCCCAGTGACTGATGACTCTTCACATTGCCTCTTCCCAGAAGCCACTTGGCTTATATCCATCATTCTGCATAATCACAAATACACAGTTGTTCTGGACAGGTTTCCATTTCCAGTTAATACTGGGCAGCGGCTTGCATGAATAAGTTTGAGTTGTGTGGAAATTAGCATCCATTACAAACACCCCCCCGCCACAGCTGCATTTCCTTGATTGACATTGTCTCCATCAAGTTTTCTATTATTCCTGCTGATGTTCTCCTGTTCGTTCCTTCTCCTCTGTTCCCAGCATAGTGGTAATTTCCTTCTGCCTCTTTCATTGGGCTCCAAGCCTTTGAGAGACAGGGACTGTGTTTTCCATGAAAATATTTGTTGATGATGTTTACCTTTATCAAAGGTCCTTAGATGGGACATACTCACATAGTGAGTCCAAGCCTCACATGTCTTAGGGTTAGGGTTAGCGGTCCCTTTCTTCATCTTTGAAAGGCTATGTTTTCTATAATACATGGCTGAGGCTCCCTCTTCTCCAGGAACTGTCAGGGAAACTGTCCTGCTCTTTGGAAAACAGTAGCCTATTTTTGCATTTATTAATGAAGATCTGTTGCTAGCTTCTATTAGGGTCAGGACACAAGCTTGCCTGTGTGACTACTCTGCTTGCTTCTGAGATTCAGAATAGCTAGAGATGAGTCCAGAAGACATTATAAAGACATCCGACTTTATTTCTGGGCTCTCTAAGGAATAAATGAAAGTTTCAAAATTTTTTCTTATCTTTTCTCATAATAAAGAGGCTATCTGACTTCTTTCTTATGTGTGTATATTTGTTTCTGTTTCTAAATTTCTGCATGCAAAAGTGAAGAAATGATATCCCTCCCTCCAAACACTTAGCACAGAGGCGTGGCTGAGGGAAGGGCTGACCTTTGTCTCTGCACAGCGAATGTTGAATGTTCTGCCTACAAGTTTCAACTCTCTTCATGTGGCAGACCTGGGGGAGACCCTCTCTCCTCCACTTGGATGAGTCCCTTGAATCCTTCCCACTGATATTTAATGTAAACTCACCTTTAGTCCTATTGAGTTCAAGATTGCCATATGAACTTTCCCTCTTATGAAGAAAGCTAAAAAATTTTTTTAAACTTAACTTTCGCCTTTTTACTAGGCCCAGGGTATACTCACACACACACACACATACACACACACACACACACAGAGGCACACACACATATATACACACACAGACAGACACACACAAAGACACAGAGGCACACACACATATATACAAACAGACAGACAGACACACAAACAGAGACACATACACACATAGAGGCACACACACACAGAGACATACACACACAGAGGCATACACACACAGAGGCACACACACACTCACATACACACACACACTCACATACACACACACACTCACACACACAGTCATGCACACACACTCACAAAGAGGCACACACACATACACACACAGAGGCACACACACATACACACATCCAGACACACACACACACACACACTCACACACACACACTTGCGCACACACACACTCACACTTGCCACACTTCTCCCTACAGTCTAGCTAACGAGGAATGATAGGAGAGTGTCTTCGTTTTGGAACTCTTATGGACTGATGGGCCTAGTCGTTGACCCTCAGCACATGCTCATATCACAAATACTGGGTCTCTTGACAGTGAGAACAGTGATACCTTGTAGTATCTTGCTCTCTATGCTCCTGACCCCTCCTAAAATTGACATGATAGATACAAATTCTCATTTACAAGAAAAAAAAAAAGATCAAGGAAAGCTACGTGTTGACCATCAACAACATTCACCCAGGGTGGAACTTTACAGGCTGAATCACAGCTTGTTAAACTGAAAGTTACAACTCCATAAGGGATCATGTAACTGAACATGAACAACAACAACAAAATTGGAAACAGGTTTCTGAATGCATAGTGTCCAAAAAATCATTCAGAACCAAGCCTCTAATGAATCTGAGGTGTTTCTGGAAGGGCTCACCATGTCACATCACATGACTTCGGTGCAGCCGTGGTTCTGAGCACACAGCATGCGCACTTGGCACTGCACATGCTATTACGTTCACTCAGCACCAACCAATGCTGCCGCAGACACCTTAACTCAAAAGTGAGTCTGCTGTGTAAGGAGCTGGAGTGTTTGCATACAAAGTTGTCTGCACTTATAGAAACATTCTGCTTTTGTTATGGAAAACAAACTGAATATTTTCTAACCATTTCTCAGCATGTATCAAATTTAAACTAGTATAAAATTCAAACTAGTATATCTTTGGATTCTATTGTGTCATAATCCTTAATTTTAGAAACATGTATTGGATTTGCCGACTTGTGTTTCACACACACACACACACACACACACAATTTAAGTGAATTTTGGCTTTGGATGAGATCAGTTTTAAACAATAGCTAAAAAAAAGCTTTTCACATATTTTTGTACTAGGGTTTTATGAAGTGCCATTCTGAGCATTCATAATTGTAGAATGAAAATATTAATCAGCTCTGAAACATGCCGAAGATTATCTGTGTCTTGCATTATCAAACATTCAGCTAAGATTTAATTCTTCATGATGAATGAAGAAGCACACTCATGTCAATATCATGCTTCTCATTAGCATGCAAATGTGCTCTGAGCTGTAGTAAATGGAAACTTTATGTGTATACCTAGCATTTATTTTAAAATAAATTTCATCATGATCAATTATCAACAAACGTTTGACTTATGTAGCTATTTTGTATGCCCGTACCCCCCGGGTTGTGTAAAGTTTTCTTGCTTGAGGATTCATGAGTGAAAAAGGCTTGAGAAGCTCTGGGCTAAATAACACAGTTTCTTTTTCAAATACGTTGAAAAGGAAAAGTAAAGATGAGGAAATAAAACTGCACAAAGGACTAAACAAGATTTGAATATGTGTTAATCAATTGTTTAAATATTGGTTTAAGTAAGCAGGCAGACGGAAAATCAACTGATGTTATGAAAGACAACTGAAGAAATGTTCTGTCCATTGCCTTTAAGTATTGTGCAGGTGCTCAGAGCGCCTCTCTACACATGCGCATGCAAAGGTTTACAGGTGAAATTGTGTGATTTTGTTTTCTGTTGTCTTCAAAATACTGTGGAAAAGTGCGCGGTGGACAGTACAAGACTGGCCCTGGACACCTGATGGTGGGACTTGGTCCTGGGCTCTTGGGGTTCATTTTACTATTCTGTGTGCTTTTTGCGTATATGAAAAAAAACCTTATTTCACCAGAAGTAATAACCATAAAACAGCAACAAATTGAAAACAGAACAGAAGGCAAACCAAGTACTCCTGTGAAGAGGACTAGGTTCTTCCAGAGGATTAACAAGGAAGCTGCTCTTGGGGGAGCTGGTGAGCTCTCCCAGGAAACAGAAGCAGCCGGCAATTAGTGTTCTGTCAGGATCTGTGAAAGCATTGGGGGTATTTCCTGTGTTCTGACAGTAGACTATGTTTGAGTAACATTGATTTGGAGGTTGGTGACAAAGGGTCTTTGAATTTTCAGCACATACAAGGTTAGAATATGCCCATGGACATTACAATCTGAACAGCCATGTCAAACACCAAAATATTTTTATGACAGAAATATGCCTTAATGTTGGCAGTGGGAATGTTACCACTAGCATATTTTACAAGTTGAGTCTATTTTGTGCTCTAGCTTGAAGCAGTTTCATTTCCTGCCCTATTACAGAGCACTGGCTCCTAGAATGTAATGTGTGTCCCCGATTCAACTCACTTTAACACAGAGGTTTATAATGTCATGAGTTTGGTGCAAACCTTTAACGGAAATACTTTAAAAACACCATTTATGAGGTGGTTGAAGAATAGATAGCTAGAGTCTCATAGTTAAATTTTGAATTGTTTAGGAATCAAGAGGGTGTTCTGGATCTAAGAAGATGTTTTTAAAATTGTGATGCAAGTTAGTATGAAAGCTGAGTTAGATATAGAACTTTAAACTCATGGAGATGGTTAGATAGTAGAATGTTAAAGTCAGGTGCCAAATACATATGGACTGGACACTGGGGATGTATGGTAAGCCATATAACTCTCAGAATTGTGGCCTATTTATTTCTGTTCTTTTGTATTGTATTTATTGTTATAAGACAAAGAACCATTGGTTGGACTGAAAGGGGGAGCTGTTGGGGGGAAAGATATACCTTAAACTAAAAAAAAAAAAGGTAGAGGATGGGGGGGCTGAGGGGGAAGAGGGTGGGAGGGTGGGACTGCAGGGGGGAGTAGGGAGGGGATTGTGATTGAGATGTAACTTGAAGAAATAAAAATAAAATTATAAAAAAACGTTAACACAAAAACTATTACACTGATAGTTTTTGAGTTAAAAATATCATACATACTAGATTTACTTGTAAAATATTATAACAAAAAATCCCAAACAACAATCCCTGGGTTCAGGTGATGCTGTAGGAAATCTATTTTGGTTCCTGTGCTGGTTTAGTTAGCCATTTTTATGTTTTTCTCTGTCACCTTGTACTTTGTTTAGAAGCAGCAGCTGTGCTTTCTAAGGGAGTAGGGCTGCCCTTACCTGGGATCAGGACCACTTGGCAGAGCTATAGGAAGTGCTCCAAGTTTCCATGTAGTCTGCCAGGTGTGAGGCTGTCATGGCTGTGTTCCACAGCTCTCCATTAGCCCTAGCCCTCACCACACAGCACAGGAAACCTTTCTGGAAACAGGCGCCATTCAGCAGCAGCATCATTCAACACTTGGAGTGAACGTTGCTGGAGCATGCAGTCGTGTTGTTCTGTTACCACTCAGGAAGAATTATGACAGCTCAGACTTAGAGACCTTGGTGAAGGATTTGGTTGCACAGGGTATTTTCCCCAAGACCCTTCCTTGTTCAGTCCCTACTTGATTAAAATTCTATTATAGGAATTTTAACTTTGTGGAAGTATGTATACTGGAATATCATGAAACTATAAAATGATCTCTAGTTTGAGAGAGGGAACTTTTAACTCCCTAAACACCCTTCCATGTTGCCCCCTTCCAACATAAATTTACAACCAGCAGCATAAGAAACGCGGAGCATCAGCTGATTACATTTTAAGAGGACACTGACTTAGACTCAGGGGAAAACTCAGGGCAGGTGCCCAGAGGCTAAAAGAGATGAAGGTGTAGGTTCCAAAGTCAATCAAGACACAGAACGTGCCAGGGCATTCTTGGTTCACCAAGGAACTGAATTAGGCAGAACATACCCCAACTGGTTAGAGTACAGAGGCAAATGAAATAAAAATAAAAATGACGAGTAGCTGATTGGAGTTATCTATGCTGGGCAGATCTCACAGATCTGACCTGTGTATGCATGAAAGAGAGATGGAATCAGAAGAAATGAAATAAACACCGGAAGATGGCTTGGGTTTGCTAAAGGCTTTTGTGAAAGAGGGCTATCAATGAGCATACCTGTCAATTACAGTATTATTTTCCCTCCTGATTTCAAAACAATTAGAAAGTACAAGTGGAAAAAGACTAAGATGTATCAGATTAATACAAGCCACATTCTGCACCCATGTAACCCAAATAAGCATTAAGATATTTTAAGCAAAATCTTATAACCACTTAGAAACTTTAGAATGTTCTGGTGAGGCAAGTTTTGACAGAAGAGGAAGCGAGGGTGCAATTACGTTTGTGTAGAAAGGAAGAAAATTGAGACTATCTAAAGTTGTGTAGCTAAAAATTGTACAGAGGCATGAAATTGTAAGTCAGGGGCTGGAGTGATGACTCAGCTGTTGAGAGCACTGGCTGCTCTTGCTGGGACCAGCGTTGGGTTTCCAGGACCCACAGAGCAGCTCTCAACTAGCTGTAAGTTCAGTTCCTGGGGTTCTGAGGCCCTCCTCTGGCCTCTTCAGGAGCCTCAAAACAAATAAGTTTTCACTTATTACCATAGCAAGCCATTGACTAGTTAAAGTTAATTTAAATCTTTACCAGGTTCCAGAATAAGTTCCAGATGAGTTGGAGAGTTAAGCAAAATTAAACTATTCTTTAAAACAATCCTAAAAGTAAATGTGTCTCAAATTTCTAATGAAGGAGTTTAAAATATGTGGAAAGTGCTGATGGCTGTTTCTCCTTATGGCGCTCACAATGAGAATTTGTCAAAAGAACATTTAAATCACCTTCCTAATGCTGTGACCCTTCAATACAGTTCTGCATGTTGTGGTGACCCCTCTGAAGCCACAAAATTATTTTTGTTGCTACTTCGTAACTGTAATTTTGCTACTGTTCTGAATTATAAATGTTTTTGGAGACAGAGATTTGCCAAAGGGCCATGACCCACACATTGAGAACTGTTGATTTAGATAAGAGGGTGTAGTAAAACAACATACAATCCAAACTGTAGGTTTCGAAATTCAAATTTGAAAACAGGCAAGAAATACTGAACTACCTGCTTATTGAGTCGGTGAAGGGAAGCAATTTACCATTCTGAAAAGAATTCAAGTGCCTGGTAAAGAATCACACAGGAACCCCAGCTTCATTTATAACCAATGAAGACTTAAATGCAAACACTGAGCAAACACCATTCTCCATCATGGCATTACTCTACAAAAATGAAGGAAAGTGCTAATCTAATGCTTGAGATCAAGTTGGGAAGGAGCAGGCTTACAAGGCGCTGTGAATGCTCGCTCTTCCTGTGCAGCCCTCGCTGCCCTGAAGCCCACAGTGAAGCTGGCTGTGCAGACCAGGCTGGCCTTGAACTCACAGGACCCGCCTGCCTGCCTCTCTGTGCTGGGACCAAAGGCCTGTGCTATCATGCCACTGACTAGCACTATAGTTTTGATCAAATGCCTTTACTTTTTGGCCTAGAAAACATGTTTTCTGATAATTTAAAGAAGCAAATAGCTTTAAGTAGAAAATGCTTATAATAATCGATATAGTTATTTATATTGCTCAAAACTCAGGAACAATATAAATATTAAAACAGTGGTGATGAGCATCCAGGGAAGTGATTAATGGTACTGGGATACTTTGAAAGTTAGAGGTCACTGTAACATAGAAAGAATTGGGGCATGAATAGCAAGACTCAGGCTTTACTTAATAGGACCCACTTATGTTTACTTCTGTTTAAAATTTTTATTTTTTTATGAAATAATTTCACTGAGTTGGAAGAACTTTTGTTTCCATTTATATTCTACAGAGACACATTGCATTGCTGTGGTTGCTCTCCCTGCCTGCACCAAACTGCTCTGAACTGCTCTTCAGAGTAGATAAATCCAGAGTTCACCCTTGGGAGAAGCCTATGTGTTTTGGATCGCCTACAGAGACCCACACATACCTATTTCTCATCTACATTTGGTTGAAACTGTACTTTAAGTTGAAAATGAATGTCCATCTATTAATAAGAACCCAGGAAGCCATAATAATTGATTTGAGATAAACCCACTTTCCTACTTAATATTGCTGATATTAAGTCATTTGATAGAATGTTTTCATGATTAAAGATTCTGCAAAGATTTTAAGTTGGATACAGTTGTCCTGGGCAACCTAGAAATGGTCCTTTGCCATGCTGCTCTAGTATGAGAGCTTGCACCCTGGTTCCAGAAGGATAGCATTAAAAACAAAATACAGTCATGTGCTGAGCCCTCAACACAAATTCAAAGAGAACAAGGGACACTGTAGTCTATAAGGGACTAGTAATGGCTAATTGTGATTGCCAACTCAACTGGATTTGAGACATGCAGGCAATGAATAACACACACTCCATGTGTGTCTATCAGGCATTGCCAGAGACAGGCCATGAGGGTTCATACTTAATGGATGCATTAAACATTTGGGCAGACTTGGTAAGTGGTGGGACTTCGGAAGATGGGTCTTAGTTGGAGGAAGAATGTCACTGAGGACCTACCTGTATAGGATGTATTAGGCTCTGGCTAAGCTCTGTTGCTCCTCTTTGCTTCCTGGTCACCTTGAGGTGAGCAGCTTTCTTTTGCCATGTCCTACTGCCATGATGTTTCTGCCTAGTGGAAGCCTAAAAACAAAGGAGCCAGTGGTCCACAGACAGGGCCCTCTGAAGTAATGAAACAAAATGAATATTTCTTCCTTTAAATTATTTCTGTAGGTATTTGTCATAGAAATGGGAGGTCTTACTAATATAGTGGCGATCTCAACACTTGGGAGGCAGAGGCAGACCGAGTTCGGAGGCTCCTCAGAGTGTGCCCAGTCCCTCTGTGTACGAAAGAGCAAAGGACAGGGACAAGTGGGTCAGAGAGATGATAGTGAGATAGAGCCATCTATCTCAAAGCAGCAAAACATGTTTTACAGTAAAGGAAAACTCTCCCAAAGGATCCAAAAGTTTAGCAGCTTGAGAGCATTTAGAACGACAACAGATTGGTTTTCTGCTAGTGAGCCGTGTCACCTTAGACATTTTGGCTATCTACTCCTTACCCAATATTTGGCTAGCAAATGTTCTCTTCTATCTCGGCTGCCTTTTTAGGCCACTGACTGTTTGCTGCGTAGAGGCTCTTGAGTTTTATGTGTCCCATAAAACTCATTTGCTCTGCCTTCACTTTGCATGCTTGAGATCTTGGTATCATATTTGAAAAATCTCCATCGATGAGTTCTTTCTTACATTTTATTCTAAGCATTTTAATAGTGTAGGCTTATTTTTAAGTTTTTATAGCTTTTGATTTGACTTTGGTGAATGGCCTAATATTTCAATCTCATCCCGTTGTGTTTGATTATCCAGTTTCTTTGACTGATCCAGAGCCTTTGTCCTTATATATTCCTGGTGCCCTTGTCAAGAGCTAATTGACTATACGTTTGGATTTATTTCTGGGCTGTCTGTTCTGTTCCATGGTCTTACATATCTGCTTTCATGCTAGTATCATCCTGTTTTGATTAATGTAGGTTTGCCAAGATAATAGGAAATCAGGAAGGGTGGCATCTCCAACTAACTCAATTCTAAAACCCAGGGGAATGGACATGCAGAGTGAAGACCATGCAAATGGTCAATAGTATATGAAAATAATGAAATCATCAGCCAATGGGAAAATATTAATAAAACCATGGTGAGCCTTGGCTTACCTGTTAGAGCATTTACTATGGAGATGTCATAAGATACTAAGGACAAAGAGAAAAGAGAATTTTAGTACATTACTGATAGGTGTGTGTAAACTTGTACAGTCACCATGGAAATGGTATTAAATCTCTTGAAAATATTATAATCAGAACTACCAAATAATCCAGCAATTCTTCTGCATCCCTTTGGACATCAGAGTACTGCTTGTAATGCCCAAAATATAAATATAACCTGTGTCCACTGATGGAGTAACAGACCAAGAAAATAATACAACCACACACAGTAGAATTTTATTCAGCCTTAAAAAAGGAAGTAATGCCATTTGCATAAATACGGGTATAACTTGAAATCACTGTCCCAACTGGAGTAAGCCAGCCACACACACACATATGCACGCACGCATGCGCGAGCACACACACACACACACACACACACACACACACACACACACAAAGTAAATTCAGATCATGAATTCACTTATATGTGGAATCTAGAGAGCACATAATGACATAGGAGGGTGGCTGAGGGTGGGGGGTCAGTCTCGGTAGCATAGGATAAAAAGGCCAGAGGTCCAGTGTTGAGCACATCAGGTTAGTATCAAATACCATGGGGGTACGTTGCAAATTTGTTGTGTGAATGGGTTTCAGCTTCTGCCACTTCCTGCTGGGCAGCAAATGACCACATACGGAGATGGGCATATTCATTAGTGTGATGGTAGTCATCCTTTCATGATGTACATGGATGTCAAAGCCTTTTGTCATACATCTTAAGTATATGCGACTTTTGTGTTAAAAAAAAAAAAAACAAAAGAAGAAGAAGAAGAACCACAGCAAACTGACCAGTTGCTTTTATAGCAATTGGTGTTCACAGTTCTGGGCACTAAATATTTCTTGAATCATTGTCAGGCTTTAATCTAAAGGCTGATATATGGGGTTCCTATTGTAAAGGAGTTAAACTAAAAATGGTGTTCTGAATGGTGCCTTTCATCACCTGGAAAATATGAATTTCCCTAATAATGTCAGATGGATGAGTCATCCCTGATTTCTATTTAACAGAGGTTTCCTTTGTCAGATCAACAGGCATTTGTAAAACTGACAGTTGAAGCAACAAATTGGGATGGTTATTTATGGTTCTTTAGCGTTTTAATTTTCCTAGAAAAATTATGTTGTGTTTGAATAATGAGGGGTCATATATTACGCCAGGATTTTGCTGCCACATTTATTAATGAATTAGGATTATAATAAGTCTTTCACAGCTGTGCCAGGAGCTGCATGAACCATGTTTGCCTGTGTTAGCAAGGTCTCTCTATCCTTCAAAACCATTATTTGTGCCCCCTTGACATTTCATGGAAATAGAATTTATTGAATTTTCTTAGTTTTTACTAGATTAGCCCTTTCCTTAGATAGTATTGAATTTTTATCAGAACATCTCACATGCATGCCTCTCTTTCTTTGCCTGAGAAGGAAGGTTGTTGTTGTTTGTGTTTTTTTTTTTTTTTTTTTAACTGTCCAATTAGGACAGAGTGTCAGTCTGATTTCTGTCAGACTAAGGTGAACACAGGTAATGAATATTGTCCTAATGACTTTCGGTTCACAGACTCTGTCAAATGGGGTGAATTATGGCCTCTGGAAAGTGCATAGTGCTGCATTGTATTGGGGTGGGGGGCACACTTTTAAGGAATTCCTGAGATGTATTTATTTTAACCCACCAGGAAAGCAGAAAGCATCTATTCCATTTTCTGTTTCATTAAATTCACTACCTGAGTGTAATAACAAGAATGAGATGGGATATGTAAAATATCTTCTCCCACCTTCTAAGCAAAAAATGAACAGTCACTCGTTCACTTAAGACAAGTTGAGAGTCTACCACATACTAACCCTCAGGGGTAAGCAGACAGTTTCAGTTTTCAACTATTCACAGCTCAGCCAGGGAGATAATGGGCACAAGGAACCTCAATATGATGTCTCACACCGACATAGAGGCGCTGATGGAGTCGGCAGACCTAGAGAGAAAGGCTCTCCTGGTGGGGTGAGACTTAGTCATGGGTGTCTACAATTTAGGACCTGAGCCTGCTGAGGGGAGACAGTGAGTCATAGACTTCAAGAATGGCTGGAATTCTGGGGCTAATTGTTCTTGGGCATTTCTGTGGCTGTGCACATTACATGGATGGAATTTAACATTTAAATTCACCAGAGAAAGTTTGCTGGTCTAGAGGTTTGGAAAACATCTCGCTCTGTAAGGCGCTACGTGGGACAGCAGCGTTTTCAAGTGTTTGTGCCATGCTAGCTAAGCCTTGTTGGATGGAAGAGATCTTGCTGTCTGCAGGAACTAGTGTTGATTAAATTTACAGGGGAAATGACTTTATTTTAGAGCCTTCTCTAGTTTGTTGACAGCACTCATACTTCATAAAATAAGGCACATGACCCTGAATTTCATATGAATAAAAATTATTAATTTTGATGTCTATTTTGAATGCTTTAGTTCATTTGCTTGGCTTAGTTCCCAGTAAAGCAGAAAGTAACTTGGATATCAAGCACAAAGTGGGCCTGGGACCCCTTGCTGTTGGGTCGACATCTGGAATTATATGTGAGAAATAGACATCACTGGTAGACATTTAATTAAAGGTTGGTGCTCTTCCTGGAGGCAATGTGGTGAGCCCCCGAGCACAAGGGGAAGAGATGCTCTGCATTAAAGCTATTTATTGGTGTGTGCATGTTTTATGCTTGACAGCTTCAAATATTTTAACTGGAAAATACAGACTATGAACTCATAACAGTAGTAAATTTTATGACAATCATTTAAGATCCACCTGTGTGGCTTCTTTAAAAGGGAAAAGTCATCAGCACTATTTTTTTCAAGTTGAAAAAAAAGAATAATTCTCTCTTGAGTATTTGGCATCTGAGTGAATATAGCAATGTAAGGATTTAACTGATTTGCTTATTATGCTAATTGGGATTTGTAGACATTATTCCACAGTTAATGACACTGGAATTTGTGACCTAAAATAATATTAGGCTAATTTAAAAAATTCGTCCTCTTTCTGTCTCAAAGTTGGTATTGGCAGAACCAGAGAGTCAGACTCCTAGCCAGGGTTACATGTCTAGGTTCCTGATGCCTGGAACTATTCATGCAGAAGTTTCCTCAGTATTTAGTGGCGACTATTCTCCATCACAACAACTCTGTGCCTGGTGAGCCCCTCCTCAGGAGGGTGTAGCCACTTCTGAGAAGGAGTGATCCTCTGGCCTGGTAGATGTGGACAGGGAACTCTATCCTCATGGCTGATGGATGTAGACAGGGAACTCTAGCTTCCTGCCTGGTAGATGTGGACAGGGACAACACAGACTTTAGAAGACTCTCGGGTATCCGAGCAAAAGTCATTGCTGGAGCTGAAGAGAGTGAGTTACCTTTTCAGGTCCCAGAGGACCTGGTGTCTAGACTGATCCTAGGGGTCACTCTTGGCTTGGGAATGGTGACTGCTGATGGTGGAAACATTTTTACTCTCTTTCCTCTCCTGCCAGTGGGAATGGCAAGAGTTCCAGTGTCTGACATGGCATCTAGATCTCTCTTCTTTGGATCACCAGCACAAGGAACTTTAGAGTGTGTGATCTGGTTCCCTTTCAGAAGATGATAGCGTCAGATTCAGGTTGCTAATTCTTCCTTGGGTCCACTTACCAGAACTAAGCAATATCCAGAGTTTCTGTGACCAAAGACAAAGATCACAAGTCTCACAGATTTGGAGTAACACTGCTCTGCATGCTGAAGTAGACTGAAGTGAAGAAATAGAACACACATCAGACATTTCCAGGAGTTGTTTGTCTTCCCAAGAAGGTTCTCTTTCCTTCTAGAGAAACCTCGGGTCCTGGAAAAATTATCTGGCTTCTTGATAGGGCTGGAGGTATACAAAAAGTTAAGATATATTTTCAGGACTCACTTAAGATTCACCCATGTTCCTATCCCTGGATCATGCTGACAGTCTCAGGTCTGATACCAGCTTGTGCAAGAGTGGCTCTTGAGAAAATATACCACTGTCCTAACACTTAAGATCGAGAAACTGCTGGACTTGGTTGAGGGAGACCCTCAAGGCAGGCAGTAATTGTACTGTTGAACCATAGAACCTCTTCTGGAAAAGGCACCATCTACTCTTTAGCGAGAACAGTGGTGTGTAAATCCATTCTTTCAGAGTCCTATCTGAGTCAGAAGCCAGCAACCCTTCTGTGTGGTAGCAGTCATTTTCACAAGAAATTTGACAATGTATTTATAGTATTTTGAGGAGAGCTCAAGAACAGTAAAATTAAGGCTAAGTGGAGCTCGACCTACTTTAGATTTCAAGAGACTGACTGTTGACTGCACAAGTCAAGGGGCTGGCTGTAAAAGCCAAGATTCACTGAGTCCAGTGATGGTGTTACATAGAAGTTCTTCCCTTTCTGTTGGCTTCACAAGCATTTCAAATGCTTTTCTAGACTCCCAGAAAACAAGCAGTGTTATTGTGTTCTAAAGATGATGAACTGTATTTTATAATTTGCCATACTATGGTACTGTGTTTGGATACATTTAGCATGATCTCTGCATAAAAGCCCTATGAAATGTTTCTGTTATCAGCATATACAGTTGCAGCTTTCAGAAATATAACAATTGTCCGTGTTATATTCAGGACAGTTTTGTGGTGGGAGCCATAATGAGAGGGGGAGGAGTGTTTATTGGGTTCTCTGGAGGAACAGAACCAAGAGAATGAGCATATATAATAAAGGAGGCTTCATTAGATTGACTTGCGAAGACCCAGTCTGGGAGGTTCAATGATGGCTATCTTCATGTGGGAGAGCCTCAGGACCCAGTAGCTGCTCAGCCCACAAGGCTGGGTGCCTCAGTGAGTAGTTCCACCCTGACACGGAAAGCCTGTAGGATTCCTGGAGGGTCACTGTTCTTCAGGCCATGATGGACACCTGGCAAAGTTGGGTTCTGATATTAGCAAAGCAGCAACGTCAGTGGCCAGTGGTAGTGGCTGTAGCCACAGGGTGGGTGAATTTTCCCATGAAATAAAAAGCAACGAGGCAAAAGCCAAGTGTCTCCCCCTGGTCTTCCTTTGATCTGGTAGCACCCACATTTAGTTTGGGTCCTCCCACTGCAAATAACCTGGTCAAGGAAATCCCTCCTTGGTGTGCCCAGAAACTTATTTTTCAGTTGGTTCCAGACCCTACTAAGTTGGCAACCAAGATTAAGCATTAAGTAGGATTTGGGCCAGGGTGAGCTTGGCAGGGTGCGGCAGCGCACACTTCCTCCCACAGGACAACAGCAAGCAGTAGTGTGAGATAGGGACCAAAGAGCTGGGCTGGCCTCCCAGATAGCTAGTCACCTTTAAGAAAGACAGACAACCTCCAATCTAGGAGATAAACTACTCATGGCTTCCACTTAACCACATATCATTTCTGGACCCCCACCCTTCCAGACAGCCACCAGAGGCAGGCTACAAAATGTTAACCAGTGTTAGAATCCACCCACAAATGAGTACTTGAGTAGAAGGAAAAGACAGCTCATACCCAACACCACAGGTCTTAAGCACCGAACAC
Source organism: Lophiomys imhausi (assembly GCA_907164525.1). NCBI lineage: Eukaryota > Metazoa > Chordata > Mammalia > Rodentia > Muridae > Lophiomys > Lophiomys imhausi. The sequence goes on along the minus strand of CAJQZJ010000156.1, from coordinate 170,591 downwards.
AGTGGACTAGTCCTAGGGAAATATTCATGATGCTGTTATATTATAGAAAGGAAATGGTGCATTTCTTTTTAATGCTGAGGATCAAACCCATCACCTTGTGCATACTAGGCAAGTGAGCCCCTGAGCCACATCCCCACCCAAAGATATTTAAGACATTAGGATTTTGGTTATAAAATAGAGCGACTGGACATGGTGGTTGAATGGGAATGGCACCATAGACTCATGAATGTGAATGCTTGGCCCATAGGGAGTGGCACTGTTAGGAGGTATGGCCATGTTGGAGTAGGTGTGGCCTTGTTGGAGGAAACGTGTCACTGTGGAGGTGGGCTTTAAGGTCTTATATGCTCAAACTATGCCCAGTGTGGCACGAAGTCTCCTTTTGCTGCCTTCAGATCGAGACGTAGAACTCTCAGGTCCTTCTCCAGTACTATGTCTGCCTGTATGCTGCCATGCTTCCCACCATGACAATAATGAATTAAACCTCTGAAACTGTAAGCCAGTCCCAGTTAAATATTTTCCTTCATATGAGTTGCCATGGTCGTTGCTGTGCTTCTTCTCCAGCTACGCCAGGGTCATGGAGCTACCCTTACCAAGGTTTTGGTAAACAGGATTCGGTTTTGCCAATCTAGGAGGTACTCAGTTCTCAGGACGCCTTTTCTTGTTCATTCATTTGCCCTGTCCTAGACCTCGTCAGGTGAGGCTATAGTCTTCCATTTAGCATATCCTTAAAGGTAAGAATACACCCTGCAAGCGGTGGAGTTGCAGACTGAGAAGAATGAAACCCCATGTCCCATGCTTCCCCAACGTCAAAAGAAAGGTGATGATGTCCTACTGAGCTAAATAAGCTTCTGGTAATGTCCTCGCACTTCATGTCCAACTGTGAAACAACCCTGGGCCTGTAGGTGACACACTCCTATGCCAGACGAGCTAATAGGCAAAGACAGAGCTAGGTCCTCCAACTTCAGGAAGTAGCATCAGTGAAACCAGGCGAATACAAGATGGAGACAGCTGGGGTGAAGGTAACCCTGACAGTGACTCTAATAGCACAGACAGTGGTCAAGATGATTCCTGAAATATGCTTGTGTCTACACAGCTTAAGAAGTGACTCTTAGCTGGGTATGGTGGCACATGCCTTTTCTCCTAACACTTAAGGGGCAGAGGCAGGAGGATCTCTGTGAGTTCGAGGCCAGCCTGGACTAAAAAAAAAAAAAGTGGCTCTTATTTTGTGTAGTACTCCTTAATCATCCATCTTGCTATTAGACTATGTAAATTTCTGTAATGCCTATCTTATGTGAAATTTGATGTTTATAAGTTTCTATTAAATGTTAAGGAAAATACTTTGAAAAACAGAACTAAAATATATAATGAGAGAAGTAAAAAGTAGATATAAGTATAATCATAGTAAAAATGTATAATCTGCCTTTTCCTGTGAATGAAATAGACAAAATATATGTGAAGGTTTGGAAAGTTTGATTAATGTAACCGAAACCTAAACATACACCATCTTTGGTACCAGACAGATGCACTTCCGTGGTCATACCAGACAGATGTACTTCCGTGGTCATACCAGA
>CAJQZJ010000156.1:146722-169010 GCA_907164525.1 Lophiomys imhausi | reverse complement strand
ACTTCCGTGGTCATACCAGACAGATGTACTTCCGTGGTCATACCAGACAGATGTACTTCCGTGGTTATGTGAAACATTCAGACATATATGGAACTCTTGTAAAAGCTGATTAAACATTAAGACACAAAAAATTAATGAGTAATTACAAATAATTAAAACTGTGATCAATTTCATATAGTAAAAGGCATGTTTTGCTGTCAGGTGTTTGCCTAAAACAATGAGAAAAGTAATTAATACACTATCAATCTGTCTGTCTGTCTTGTCGATCTGTCTATGTGGGGTTTTTGAGCCAAGTTTTCTTGGCCTCATGCAGACTGACCATAAACTTGATTTCCTCTTGCTTTGGCTTCTGATGGATGGTACGTGTGTGCCACCATGTCTAAGTTTCCAAAAACACTTTTGCTCAGATTCTCATGCCTGAGATTCCATGACTTTTCCCCATTGTCACCAGATGGAGTGGAATTATTTCTATATTCATTAGCTTTCATGATCAAGAATTGCTGTATGTGCATCTCATGGACACGTAGATGCCTTTTCTGCACATTAACTTTCTTTAAAAGTTAATCTTAATGGATAAATATTGTGAATATTTATCAGTTAAAATGTTAAAATGTTTTAAAATATGTATATGGTATGAAATGGTCGAATTGATTTGATTAGTGTATACATTACCTACCTAGTTATTATTATTTTTTGGTGAGAAGAACCCTTACCATTTTCTCAGTGAGTATGATGTTATTAACTGGGTATCATGTTGGGTACTAGACCTCTTGACTTTACTCCTAGTGGAATATGGCTTACCTTGACCTACATTCCATCCACATGCCACTAGCTTTAATATTCAGTCAGTGGTGTGTTAGCAGGACTATGGTGTTGGGAATTCCCTCTCTTCTACTATATGTCAAAGCAGTGTGTGCATGTTATGAAGCTATCTGCATTGACAAAGTGAAACAAACTTTGTTTGTGTCAGGTGTATGTAAGTGTATGTGTGTCTTATTGTCACCTGACATAAAGCAATGCTTGGATTCTCTAGTGCCACTGGGAAATATAATCTCATAAAAATAAACAAATAGATAAATGAATAAATAAATAAATAAAATTGTAATTGTCACTTATTGTCAAAGCAAAGATGTGTAAGTCACAATTGACTTTCATAAAGTATGTTCTTTAGTCTTTACTGCAATCTGACACCAAGTATGAGTGTTTCAGATTTAAGGAGTATAGCACAGCAGTTGTTGCTTTAATAAGTAGGACTGGTATATAGACTCAGTGACAGCATTCAATGCTAGACTCTTTTTTTTTTTTTGTACACTGTATGTTGGGTCTTGTGGCTGCAAAATGACTTTTGAAGCTTCAAGCACCATCTGAGGTCTAAGGAAGGCGAAAAGAGGTGTGTAGTTATATACATCAAGAATTTGAAACTCAGGCCCAGGGAAGTAGTTTTGTAGTTAAAGTACTTACCATTCAAGCATAGGACTTGGGTTTAGCCCCAAGAACCCATGTAAACAGTTGGGTATTGTGGTTCATGTCTGTTACCTCAGTATTGGAGGTAGGTGGGAAGAATCCTTGGACTTGCTGGGCAGCCAATCTAGCTAATTTGGTGAACTCCAGGCCAGTGAGAGATCCTTCCTTAAATGGATGGTTCCTGAGGAACCAAATGTCACCCAATCGCAGAAGTTGTCTGCAACTGGCAAAACCACAATTCTGCTAGAGCACAAGGTAAATCATAGACGCTGCAGACAGTCCAAAGCAGCATCCCTACTCCTGGGATTAAAGCAAAAACACTTTCTTATAATAGTTCTGTGGGGTTTTTTTTAACTAAACTAAAATTCTAGAATTCTTAAAAATGTCACTACAGTGTCATATGAAAATAATACATTTCAAGTTTGAAGAAAGTTCTATTTCTTTTTTCTTTCAACATTTATTTATTTCTTCAAATTATATCTCAATCACAATTCCCCCTCCCCCTCCCAGTCTTACCCTCCTACCCTCTTCCCCCTCTCCCTCTTATCCACTTTTTAAAAAAAAATTGAGGGGTATCTTTTCCCCCGCAACAGCTCCCCCTTTTAGTCCAATAAAAGGCTCTTTTTTCTTGTAACAATAAGTACAATACAAAATAATAAGAACAGTTAGGTAACAATTGTGAAAATTATAAGGTATAACATACATTCCTAATGTCCAGCCCATAAGTATTTGGCAACTGATAGTAATATTCTATTATCTAGTTATCTCAATGAGTTTAAAGTTCTATTCCTAACTCAGTTTCCATCCTAACTTGCATTACCAACTTAAGGACATCTTCTTAGACCTAAAACATCCTTTTAATTCCTAAGCAACCTTAATTTTAACTTGAGACTATAACTATCTATTCTCCAACCACATCAGAGACCTGAGAAGGATAAATATATCTGAATAAACAGGAAGTGCAGAGCAAGCAGCCTCCAAAACTAAGAAATAACAGACAACTGTCTGCCTGGACAGTCCCCAATTTAGTACAGTGAAATATGAGTTTTCTGCCTTGTGGAATAAGTTTCCATAATGTAAGGCAAAGGCTTGTTATGGATTGTTTTGGGAGACAATCAAAGGGCTAAATTGTCTTCCAGCTTCCTTTATGTGGACACCAATAACATGGTGATGCTAGCAGAAATGAGAGAAGGTTGGGTGGAAGAGGAAGCTGCCCAGAAGATGTGGTATAGGTGTGTTGGAAAGGAAGTATGTCAGGAAGCATCTGGCTGCAAGTCTCTGGAAACACCTCAGCTGACAGCCATTTGGGGTCATTCCTGACATTTCCTGCTTCCTGGGTCCTCTGAGCCCCCTCCTTTCTAATTTACTTCCCTATGCTGCTCATCTTGAAATTCCTTCTTTCTTGCTCCAAAAGAGTGTTGAGATAACTTCTCATTCTTTGACATCACGAGGTAACCATGATGTCCCTGCTCCTGACTGTTTGCTTCCTGATGAAGAAATTACTTCAGTAAGTTTTTCCACTTCTCCTTCATTAGATTTCCTGTCAGGTACCTGGCTGGGTCCCTGAGTGCAGAAGGGGACAGGATTCTGTGCTTCTTGCCATTTCAGAAATGACCCTGGCTGGGGGACATCCTTCAAGACTAACCTTTAAGTTCTTTCCCTGGAGACTGAGGAGACTTCTCATTCCTGTTCATAGCATGTTCACATGTCACAAAATTTAAAACTTGGCTCTCATGGCTCATGGTGTATTCTTGCTTACTTTTTATTGTAAAAGTTAATGTGACTCAGTTTTGTTTTAATTAAGGTAAACCTAGATCACCCCAACATTTGCTGCTCTCTGTGAGAAAGAAACAAAAGCTGTTGTATTCCTTGGCTGTGTGAGGATGGTAAAAGACTCTTATTTCAGAGCATAGGTCATCCCAGATGGATGAAGGCAGCTCGGGTGGAGCCATCACCGGATCTGGCAGGTCCAGACTCCCTGGCACCAGTGTGGCTCTCAGCAAGTGTCTACTTGGCGCCTTCTGGAGTCTTTTTGGCATGGAAGGAAGACCTTGTACAACACTGCTCATATGTCATTCCCCTTAAACAAAATCTCTCTTCTATTTTCCTTGCTCTCTTCACTTCCTCTCCTATGAGACTACAAAAGCAAACATGTTCTCCTTCCTTCTGAAGGTGATAGCACATCAAAGGTGTACTGGTCATTAATCTAATGTCTGCCATGTGGAACCTATGGGAGTAGAATGTTCTGCTTAGGGAATAACTAACTACTTAGCTAGTTGGGGAAAGAGAATAGAATGTGAGCGGACACAGAATTGAGTCACAGTTTGTTCCACACTCATTACTGTCAATATTATCCCAGTCATTGGGCACCTTGGGTGATGGTAATTTCATGTAACTGAGTAATTGATATGACAAAATGGTTCACACTAATAGAATGTAAAGGACATGATCTATGTGTAATTATAGACCTTCCAAAGAAGAGTAGCCGGAGTGAAGACTCTGAAGGATAGTTATCTAGAGGTAGGGAGTGTTGCGTGTTGAAGTTTTCTGGAAACATGCTCAGGAATTTAGATACAAATGCTAATGTTCCCCTGAAATTTATGTTAGTAGAGAGATGAGAAGGAAGCAGGGTGGACAGAGGGAGAATCTGAGTCACTGTTCAGAGCTCATGAAGACAGACTTGGCCCAAATACAAGGATCTTTAAGCCAGTGGCCAGTAGAGTTGCCCTTACCTAGACTTATATGGCCAAGTTCTTATAGCTCCACATCAAGTAGTAAGTGAATGTAGCTTCAGTATAAGAGAAGAGCCTGTCACTATGCATTTCACTGTTTCTTGGCAGTAGCTGAAATGACCCTTTATGGAGGGACATTGGATTTTAGGTTTTCTATTGGACAAGAATGTAACCCCTAAGAGAAATGCCTCTGGAAACTGACTTAATCTCAGCAAATGGCAGATAGCTGAAGGCTCTTCCATAACACAATTTTGTAGCCAAGTCAACAAGAATGCTCTGAAAAGGGATTCCAGGCTGGGCCATAGAGAGAACGAGATGAGCAAATGCATGCACAGCCATATGATGAAGATCAAGGGGCAGGGCAGCTGCCATATGATGAAGATCAAGGGGAAGGGCAGCTGCCATATGATGAAGATCAAGGGGCAGGGCAGCTGCCATATGATGAAGATCAAGGGGCAGGGCACTGAGATGCAATGGCTCTAGTATCTGTAGGCATAGCAAAGGTAATGCAGGTGTTGGTAGGAAGCAGAAAGTAGAGGGTCTTGACTGCCAAGTAAAGGACTTCGAACTTTATCCTGTGGACATTAGAACATACTAAGTAGTTTGAGCATCTTGTAGGTGTGATGGGTATGAGTTGTGTTCCAAAGGGAAGCACCTACCTAGCTTAGAAGTGTAGGAGAACAGGAAATGTAAGAAGTTTAAGGGAAGGAGACTTACGTAGACTAATGAAAGTGAGTATTGCAGCCAGGCCTGGTGAGCAGGCCTATTAACCCAGCTATTCAGGAGACTGAGGTAGAAAGATCACAGGTTCAAGTACTACTGCTTTGGCTACGAGGAGAGTTTAAGGCCAGCCTAGTCAACTATGGTGAAAATGAAAGGTGAGAAGTGGGTTAGAGGTGAAAATGAAAGGTGAGAAGTGAGTTAGAGGTGAAAAGCATGGGCTAGTGATGGAGTCTTGCCTAGATGTATGAGGTTCTTTTACTAGGAAGACAGACAGACAGGCAGAGAGAGAGAGAGAGAGAGAGAGAGAGAGAGAGAGAGGGAGAGGGGGGGGGAGGGGGAGAGAGAGAGAGAGAGAGAGAGAGAGAGAGGAGAGAGAGAGAGAATTGCTGTGGTTGGTTGATGGAAAGAACCTTGGACTTCAAGTTGAAATAACCAAGGTGACATCCAAGCTCTTCTTCTTGGACCTGGTTTACCATCTGTAAAAATGATTAACTAAGAGTCCCTATCCAGTTCTAGCAATTTGTGATTTTATGTTAAAGTTATCTGCTCATTTGCATTCCTCAAATTGTGTCCTCAGAAAAGATGTTGAAGGCTGGTTTACTGTAAAACCAGACTTTTGGAAACTTTGGTTTGGATATTTGTACGTTAATTGATTCCTCCACTCTCATGACCTTCCAAATCCCCATATTTCCATATAAAGTTTGTAGCCAATGGATTATGGATTCAAGCTGAACCAGAATCATGTATCAGCTATTACAAGCCTCAGGGTTTTGTTTCTTAATCAATTACAACATATCCGGTAACTCAACCCAGCTACAAGGAAAACAAAATTAGCTTTCCTTATTGCTCTGCGATGGAATGTCTTCACTTAAGCTTCTGCTTAAATAGTAATGAAAAGAAGATTAATGCTGGCAATGAAGAAACGAGCCAGTGTGAGGCCAGACTTGTTAAAGACTAAAGTAAGATATACTTTTTCTCTTATGTGAATTCTGTGCCGTAGGGTGGTGTCAAGCCACAAACCAAAAGCTAACATAGGACCCAAAACAAAACTGAGATAAAAATAAGGGTGGTAAGCTGACTGCCCATTGTACTGATTATTTTCTGATTGAAAATGACCTGTAGGTGATTTCAGGGCTGATGGCTCTGCACTGGACAATAAATAAGGACTCATCCCTGAGAGAGGCTAATTTCCCTCATTAGTTGCCTGTGGTTCTTTGGTGAGATCTGGAGAAAATTTCCTCATACTACATAGCACATATGTTGCTATTGCCATTGTTCCATATGCAGCCATTTCCAGGAGAGACTGTTTCACAGCAGACTTCTGGTATTCTGATTCTTCTCTTACAATCTTCCTACCTCCTCTTTCTTGACGTTCCCTGAGTCTTAGATGCAGGGCTTCTGCTGTAGATGTATTTGTTGGGATATACCCACAAACAACAAAAGACTCAGCAAGTTGCATTTATATATCTGTGCATACACATACATTATGCATATATGTATTGTGTAACCGTGATAATCAAAGGAACAGAGACTCTCAACTTGGGAGATGGGGTGTGGGAGGGGTTCAAGGGTGAGTAGCCAGGAGGGGCTGGGGGTGGGGGGATGAGAGGGAAGAGAGTGATGTAATTCTATTTCAATTAAAAAAACATAAAAACAATTCATTGAGAAAATTTTCTGTATCAGAGAAGTTTTAAATACTTGTCTCATTGACCAAAACATGACTTTTCCCATTCCATTTATTTTTGAAAGTGCCAACTCTGTACTTGTGTTTATTCGTTAAATTATTGTACTTCATTAAATTATTGATTCATGTCTTAATTTATAAATATTTTTACCAGATGCTGCTTATGTCAGCCGCTGTGTTAATTGCTGGAAATGTCCTACCAAGTGAAACCAGACAAAAGCCCAAACTCCATGAAGCTTGCAGGGAGTCAGTGAGCAAGACACAAACCAGATAGATGGTCACATGGCTTCCCCTCTAACTGAGATGACGTTTCTCTGAGGAAGCAACAATGGAGCTGAGAATTTGAGGATGGAAACGGAACAGCCTGTTTTAACTAGGTGACCTCCAATTATAGTTTCAATCAATGAATGAACTTTTAAGGCTGCTAGATATTTGATGATTATTTTATGATGGACAGAAAGAGGCACAGATATATAAACTTACTCAAGTGTTAGAGTCATATACAGATTAGAGGCAACACCAAACACATGATGGTCTTGAAATAAATTTAATGACAGAAATGGACATGGTTCTGCTTAGAGAGTTGCTGGCCAATGTGAGTTAGGAGAATTGGAAACCAGTAAATCTGTCATGAGAGACGCCATCACATACTGTGTGTGCTGTGCTTTCTCCTCTGTGGTAGATTTCTGCCAGTGTCTGTGGGTCTTTTCCAAGAAGGTGGTGGCTGCTGGGGAAACTGACTACACACACCATGGAGATGGCTGTCAACAGAAGGCTACATGCAGAAAACTCGAGCATTAAGGTGGTTTTTCCAAAAAACACAGGAGAAATTGCAGAGGTGCCATCTTTGGGGGATGGCTGTCCTTCTTGATTCAATGTGTATTCCTGATTAACCACTCATCCTGGGTATAAAGAAATTGCTGAGTGTGCCCGGGTGAATTCAGTAAGAATCCAGCCTCTCAGTAAGAAATATCTGGGGGACAAATAAAAACCCAGAATAGATTTTTCCTTCTCCTAGGGAGTGAAATTCATTAATAATAATAATAATAATAATAATAATAATAATAATAATAATAGAGATGTGATGACATTCTGCCTTCTATTTAAAAAAATAGGCAAGGAGATGAAGTTTAGGGGCTGGAAGAATGTACGTTCTAGTTAGCATTTGTTTGGGCTATCAATGAAATCAAAGAAAACACTGAGTGTCTGAAACAACAAACCGTGTTTTAAGTCCTTGAGATATCTTGCTACAGAGTTTGTAATCTCTGTCCTACAGGAACTGGAGAGCAGCCGATTCAGCCCTGAAGGCTGCAGCTGATTGCCTTTTAGTGCTAATGGGACAATATATTTCAAATTGACTAGAATTCATAATCCATAAAAATGAATAATTAGTGGAGGGACGGAGATGTTTATAGCCTTGATTTGCTTATTACACATTGTACACATATATTGGATTGCCTTAATGTACCTCATAAAGATGGACAAATAGTATGTCCCAATAAATGAATGAAGGAGATGATGCAAACAAATGATGCCATAAAAGGGTTTAGACCTCATCAGAAACAGGCAGAGCAAAATTACATTGTAGAAAACTGAGCCAATGACACAGAACACAATGCTATAAAATTCCTGAAAAGAGCCTATGACCTGTTATATTTGTGTTTCTTCTAATTTCCTTAATTTTTAATCCTTTGTTTATCATGTTCATATTTTTTACCTAGCCTTGTCGCTTTCTGAGAGCTCACATCTGTTTTTTTTTATTTTTATGTACATTGATGTTTTGCCTGCATGTATGTCTGTATGAGGGTGTAGGATCCTCTGGAAGTGGAGTTACAGACAGTTGTGAGCTGCCATGTAGGTGCTGGGAATTGAACTCGGGTCTTCTGGAAGAGCAGCCGGTGCTCTTAACCCATGAGCCATCTCTCCATCCCTGCCTCGCCACTTTCTTTATTTTTGATCCTTTGTTGTATAGAACACATTTTGTTTGAATTTATTCTCTGGTGGCGTTGAAATTTTCAATGCTCCTTTAAAAATATTCCATAGTGTACATCTTCAAGGTTTTCTAAATGTATAATTGAAAATGATTAATTTAATGTACAGGCATCATATTACATGTCCCCATGTTTTGTGCTTATACAAACATTTAAACTCTCTTTTCTCTAGTTTGCTTTCAACTTTGTGACCGTTTTTCCAAAGGTGACTTATGCCATCAGTCCAATGGAACTTTCTTTAATCATAAACGTATCTAGATTTGCATTGCTTAGGACCGTGGCCGTTCCCCACAAAGCCCAACAAGTGCCTCAGATGTGGCTGGTGTAAGTTCAAGGTCAAATTTTGAAGACAGATAAAATCAGACTTAACCAGACACCACTGTGCAGTCACTAAACTCTTCTGATGGCTATGTCCGACCCGGGGATGTTTATACAAACGTTTTCTCTTGGCCCTCCCATATTGTACACTGGCTGGTCATCAACTCACTGATCGGGTTTGCCCCAGTCTGACTTGTCCATCAAGACTCACGTTGTCTGCCACCCCCTCCCTGCAAGTGCCCAGGCTAAGGATGGTTGTCCTTCCCCTTTCCTTGAGCACTCAGCTCATGTCTCCCCTGCCTTCCAAGTATTTAACCAGAGTTTCAAGGGCACTGACTAAACAGGATCAGGGGAACTTTATTGATGGGAAGAGGGACTCTGTCTTGATGGTTCTGAAACCTCCCATCTGGCAGTCATTTGCACTGGCTGTTGTTATCTAATTTGGGGCACTCATGGAGTGTTTTTTGGTTAAAGTACTAAAATTTTGCTATTGTCTCTTTCTGTCATTGCACTCTGGTGTCAGGTATGCAGGATTCCCCATGCCAGCTTTCTCTTTTCACCTGGGGGTAACACTGTGCCCAGCAGTGGCCCAGCATGCACAGAAGGAGAAGCCAGGGATGGAAACAGCATGCTGGCTTCTTTCATGACTCACTTTACTAACTGTCAAATAATATTTCTTGGGGGAATTTGTTTAAAGCCGATGCCCCTCGCATGTGGTCTGGGTAATAGTCTTGAGGAGTTGCTGGCACAAGTCCTGTGTTTTTCTATGTGAAAATGGCTAACCATGAATGAAAATAAATCATGAAGAAAAGTAAAAAAAAAAAAAAGAATCTTTTTCTAAAAACTTGGTATCATGAAACTTGAAAGACTATGCCTGTATTTCCTGCACTCCTTGGAAAGAAAAGCCCACTGTGGATTGTCAAATATGAGTGGCTTGAATGTGGTTTGAGGTATGTTGGAATTAAGAGCTTCCTAAGACCCTTTTGTGGTTGTTAATGGACAAGAGTGCACAGAGAGCATTCTAAGAGTCAGCCTGGGAATGGGAGAGAGTGTCGGGTTTCTGCAGGGATCCTCTTTTTATCCATGGCGACAAGCAGGATGAAGCAAAGCAGCTTGCACTGTCTTAATTTCATCTGAAGGCTGAAAATGCTCATGATGTGTGGTTGTTATATTGGGTTAGAAAGTAACTGTCTTCACATTGTTACAAATCATTATGAAAGTTAAGAGGATTCGTCAGTCATATGACCAGTGTATGACCAGCATCCTTCTAGAATGAGTTTTCTGACCTGGCCACTCTTTAGATCAGATACTTCTTGACTGTTCAGACTACCTTGGGAGCTGGAACATGTCAACATTTTAGTTACAGTCTCCCTCATCCCGGTTGCAAAACTCCAAAATGTCTCCAGACATTCCCAAGTGCTCCACAGGGGCTGAAACGTCCAGCTGAGAAGCAATATACTAAAACATTATAGATGTGTGTAAGGCTGGAAGTTAACAGCCTGGGATATCTGGCTGAAGAACCTTGTCCCACCAGGCTTGAGATGTCCTAAGGCAGCTCCAGAAATGCTCTTGAGAGCTTCCAGCCACCAGGGCCAAATTCTTGACCAATGTTTGCCAGAAAGACCCTGCATTGCCCAGAGTTTTGAAGGTACCATATAAGGATTTCTTGGCCCCTAGCAGAACTGATTTATATATCTGAATAATTAAGTTTGAAAGCATCACACTTATTTAATAAATCCATCAGTTCAGAAAGGGCACTATGAAAACCACAAACCACCCACTGTCCAGCTCTAGAAAAACCAGAATTTATACGGCAACACTATGAACATGTTCATGCATGTTTGTGTATAGGATTTTTGAAGGATAAGTACACAGACACAATGTCATTAAAATGCTGTCATACTATGTGTGCCATCTTAAGGGAAAAGTATTTAACTTTATGTGAATTATAAAACAATGGTGCACATGCGTGTGTGTCTGTGTGTGGATAAGTAAACCTGGGTCGTCTGGAAGAGCAGCAAGTGCTTTCAACCACTGAGCCACCTTTCCAGTCCTATTTTATGTAAATGTAATACAGACATGAAGAGAAATTGAGAACCTGCAGAACTTGTAACCATAGCAGAATAACTTACTTCCTCAACAGCATCTCTGTGTACAATGCAGAAGATGACACAGCATTAGAAGTCTACAGTTATTATGTTTTAAAAATCAGTGTTTAAATCTTAGTTAGTATTGCATGACTTCCTTACAGCTTTTTTCCATTCTCCTTCCCATGTTTATCAGTCACATTATAGAGGCTAATTTCATGTAATATATGTTCTCTTCTACAACCCTCACAGCCCTATGGTTTATTGGGGGCCCAATACCAAAGTAGATGAAGTGCTCACCACCATTTCTCCTCCTTGACTTTTATAATCCTGTTTTTTTTTATAAGTACTTTATTTTTTTTCAAGTTACATCTCAGTCGCAAACCCTTCCCTATTCCCCTTTCCTGTCCCACCTTTCCACCCTCTCCCCCACCCAACAGCTTCCCTTCTCAATCCAACAAATGGTTCTTTCTCTTATAACAGTAAATTCTATACAAAACAGCAGAATTAAATATGCCATATTTATGAGAGTTAAATGGCCCAGTATACCTTCCCAATGTCCAGTTCATACATATTTGGCCCCTGACTTTAACCTTCTACCTTCTAACCATCTCCATGAGTTTAAAGTTCTATAACTGACTTAGTTTTCATACTAACTTACATCACTATTATAACCATCTTCTTAGATCTAGAACGCCCTCTTGATTCCTACACAACTCAAAATTTAGCTATGAGACTCAAGCTGTCTATTCTTCAACCACCTCAGAGAGCTGAGAAGGATAAATATAACTGATTGTATAGGAAGTGCAGGGCCTGCAGCTTCCAATACTAAGAAATGACAAACCAGTGACTACCTGGACAGTTCCCATTTTCTCTCCATACATTCCAGCATCAGTCTTAAGCCTTTTGGTCCTGTTTCTCTGACAGACATTTATTGTAGAGCAGGGATTATGAAGGACTTACCTACCCTGTCTTGGCAGAGCTAGGCTGTCGACTTCCCTGCTACCAAGTTTTGTCCTTTTTGGACAGCAGTCTGTGTGCAGTTGAAGCAAGGAGTTTTTACATGCCAAGAGATAGGCTTGCCACTAATTCAACCATCTCACACTGGAGATTCTTCGATGCTTTTCTTCTACTTGGAGTAGAGTAGGGGGTGCTGTCAGGAGCTGATATGTCACGATATCAAAAAAAATCTTAATTTAAGACCACATCTTTGAATGCCATATTCTGCAGATCTCTTGGGGTTTTTGAAGATGCCCTATCTATCTCTTGTATTTAGATAAGCAAATGTTGCTTGTCTCTTAACAACTTGATTAATGAGTAGCTTAGAGAATATCTGTGATAGACTGTCTTAGTAGCTAACAAGGTGACATGCATGTATAATCCTGTTTTTAAAAAGCTTTGAATCATCTCCTGGTTGACTGGATTTCATCAACAACCTTTAAAAGAAAGTTTCCATTCCTTAAGGTTTTTTCTTTCTACATTTGAAAGTGTTGGTCTGCCTGTATCTCTCTGTCTCTCTCTGTGTGTTTAGACATATAGGATGACACCTTTTTAATCTTTTTAAAGTGTTCAGTTTAGTGGTGTTAATTATACTCAGTCTATTGTGCGAGGGTGACCTGTGTCTAGAGCTGGCTTTTATATTACAGAGCTGAAACTACACTCACTGAGCAGTGCCTCCCTATTTTCTCCACTCTGGAGCCCCTGGCTGAGGATGTGATGACTCAGGGCTTCATAAGTAGTCAGTCATGTTTGTTCTTTTATATCTGACTTCTTTTGTGTGGTGACTTCAGTTTCATCTATGTTGTGGAAAGTGTCAAAATTCTATTCTGTCTATTGAACCATATGTATGCACATATACACACATATCTTATTTATTCCTTTGTTGATAGACCTGGGCTTTGGTTTTTCCTCCTTTCCTCCTTCAGTAAATAATGCAGCAACGGAGATGAGCATGCAGCTATCTCAGTCCCTGTGTACAATTTGGGGAGATAGGTATTCAGAAGGAGAACTGTCAGGCTGTATGATAAACATACGCTGGCTCTCTTGAGGGACTGGCATGTTGTTTTCCATAATGACTGTGCCACTTTTCACTCCCACCAGCAATGATATGGGGATCTTTGCTGTCTGGCCTTGCCCATGTCTTGCCTGCAGTGTGTTGTTTTCTAGGAGTCATCCTGGAGGATGAGATGTGGTGGCCTGTGGTTTTTACTGCAAACTGCATTGGCTGAATCGGCTCTTCCATTGCCCATTACAATTGAGTGGCCCCACTTAAGTTTCATTTAATGCCATGTGATAATAATGTGAATTCTATTTAGATTTTTTCTTCCATTTTCATCAGAGGTCAGAAATTTAGAGTTTTATATAATGTCTTTATATGTTTAAATCTTTGCCAAATAACTCTTTTTGGTTAAAATTCTTTTGGGGTGTGGAGATGGCTCAGTCAGTACAGTGCTTGCCTTGCAAATAACCAGCCTCTTTGGTGACTTTTAGGTCAGTGAGAGACCTTATCTAAAGAACAGGGTGGATTGGGCCTTGAAGATTGACCCCCAAGGTTGACCTCTGACCTCTACGTACATTCATCCACACATGCACCTGAACACATAAAACTCCCCCCACAACACAAATATACACACACAATCATTTTTTAATGTGCCATGATAATTAGGTAAATGAGAACTGCAGGCACTTCCCATTTGGGCTCTTTTTAGTCATTACTGACATACTCACTTTCATTGTATACAGAAGGGCACTAGAATCCTACCACAATGGTGGGCTTGAGAATGGTTCTGAAGCCTGAATGAGACTGGCAATGCCACTTAACAGGTACACCCAGGAGTCAGACTTGCACTTCCTGTCCCTTGGGTATGGTAAGTGGCCAGACCCTGCTGATTCCAGTGCCTTCAGGTGTGTCACATCTGTGCCCTCTTCTTTGGGATAAATGATGTGATGAACATGGGCTCTGGAGTGTGGGGTCTGGACTTTTGCATGCAGTCTTGCAATGGAGGTTCTACTTCTTGGGTCCTTCCTTATGCTTGTGCCTGCCAGAAGAACTTTTCCAAAACACAGTTTGCTAAAGTCATGGCCCTGCTTTGAAAATTTCCAGTGAGCTTATAAACGAGTATGCTAGAAGACTTCCTTAGCCCTATATGTCCACTCTTCATCATTCCCCACCTGCTCGGACAGAGAGAAGGGAAAGAGAGGTGTGTTTGTCTCCGCTTCTTTCCCCCCTCCCTGTTTGTATTTTCTTATCAGAAGCATCAGAAGCGTTAGTTCTCCTAACTCTCATGGTTTCCGTGTACCCCATCCACTCAATGATGCTTTAAATGTTCCTCTGAGGGCTATAGGTGTTATTCAGTGGCAAAGCGCTTGCCTCCCGTGCCCAAGACTGTGAGTCTGATCTCCAGTACTGCAAAAGCAAATGCCAGTACTTCAAAATAAATTGATACATAAACACATAAAATAAAATACCCCTCAAGGGCTCAAAAGATGCCCCAGTAAATAATGTGTCTGCCACTCAAGCCTATTTGGTTCCTTAGTTGAACACATTAGCTCATACTAGCATGAACAAAGTACACACACAAACACCACACACACAAACAGAGAGAGAGAGAGAAAGACAGAGAGAGAGACAGAGACAGAGAGAATTTGACTAACACATTTCTGTTGGGGAAATAATGAGGAATGTGGTCTGTCTGAAGTCTGAGATGCAGTATGAACAGGAGCTGTGAGATATGGTGCTGCAGAGTGACGGATGTCTGGCAGGGAGATGCTTATTGTGTGAAATGTGTTCCAGGGAGTTAGTGAGAGTGAAGCTCTCTTATGGTGGTAAAAATGCCCAGGGACAAAGATTGGCTAGGAAAGGACTGTCCACATTCCACAGGACGTCGGCTCTCCAGACAGCAAATTTTATCAGACAGTAGTATGGACTGGAGAAGGAGGGGTAAGCTTCAGAGTCCTGGGAGTTTATCAGTAGTACCTAGCACATGGCTTTAGGTATATTAGTGTTTAATACAACCTAGCTGTATTGAATTGCTGATCTGTGTGACAACTTGATGATATTTTTATGACATCTTCCCAATTCATAATTTTTAAGTTTTGTTGCTCAAGACCTTAAGGTAGTATTAACCTGAAAGAATGTGTCTACTGTTAACAGAATCTGAGTGGTTTGAGATCTCCTCGAATAACCTTTGTGGGAACACTGGAATGAACCTTTATTTTGATGTCTGGGAAGTAATATCCCACTGGAACTCATTTCATTTGGGGTTGTTTTTAATATGGAGCTGTTAATATGGCATTTCCAATAAGTGACCTTAGATGTGAAATCTGTGTTTAATTACTAATGTTTTAGCAAGACCAGCAGAACGGCACTATTCAATATAAGTTGTAGATTTAAGAACTTGTCAGGGAAATAGTTTATGATTTGATTTATGCCTGGGGATCCAAGAAGAGCAAGCAAGGCTCATGCCTTTATGAGATTGTGAACACACTTGCTCCTACTATATTCTGGGCATTTGCCAAATATGGTTATATAATGAGTAAACAATATCTTTGGGGGATTTTTTATACAGTGTATTTCCAAGCTAGAATTTTAGATGGTAAAATATGATTTCCTAAGTGATAGTTAAGCCTGATAGTTTAAACCAAACGACACAAAGTTCACACTGTTTTTGAATGTGTTCTCATAGGTTTTCCTTTAACATTTATTTTTTCCTCTTCAAAATAAAACAACTTAATGTTGAGTATTTCATTATAAACACACACACACACTTTGTATGATACTAAAAAAAAGTAACCATCAAAAAGTAGCAAAATGAAAACTATTTATAGTTCATTAGCAGTTAGGAAATAGAGATAAGCAAAAATAAGTGCTTATATGCAATCCAAACTATCCTATGAGAGGGGCATAATGTTCCCATAGAGTTCTATGGAAAAGAGCTGACCTTGCTCTCTCCACTGTTAAGGAAGGTTGTGCAAACAGCTCATGTATCTGTTTTTCTTTACAATAAAGGATTGATGCCTCCCCACTATGTCCCTTGGTTTCTCTTCCTTCCTGCTCATCGAGAGCTGCTTGAGGGCCTGAATCCATACCTGTCCTCTCAGGGCACCTAGTGCAGAGCCTTGACTGTGGATATCGGTTTGGATAAGGGAGCCAGCAGATCCTCGGGAGCCTACAAATGAGAGCCAGTGATGCGCGTTCCTCACAAAATACCCAAGATAAAGTAGCAGACTGTTGAAAACCAGAAGTATAGCTCCACTGGCAATAAAGATGGGGTGGTGGTGGTGGTGGATAACGTGAAAGGCTTCACTGAGATATCAAAAGTATGTTGTAGTCAAGAGGATCACAGCACCAGATGAAGTGAGTCCAAGACTTGGAATGCTGGCCAAGAGAGGTGATAGGTCAGTGCCTGAATTTGACTGGATTCCTGCTCACAAAGGAAGTGGAGCATCACTGGAGAAATCACACAGAGGAAAACAGAATTTGCCTAGAGGAATTGACAAAGGGTGTCTGCCTTGGCCCCTTCATTTTTTGGACACATATGGTTCTGAAAATGTTGCTTACCTGAAGGTGGTGCTGTGAGTATCTACCAAAGGGGCTGTGGAGGTTAGAAAGGACACAAGCCAAGCCAAGGACTGGCCACAGCACTGTCTACATGAACAGCAGCTGCCTTAGGAAGGACACAAGTATTTAGGTCTTTGTCTAGGCCTTACCACCGGGGCACAGACCTGATGTAGATTGAATCAAACTTTGATTTGATTCATTTAACAATTTACCTTATAAAACAGTGTTCACATGGAGTATAAATAATCACTTAAGATACTTTAAAGAGATGTTTGAAAAGGGACTTTGGAAAAGCAGGACCTACTGGTAAATGAAAGTTGCCTGGTCTGGGTTACTATGAAGCCAGGTCTGTCTTTGTGGCCACTGAGCTTTAGGGATGGCCTGGGCAAAGGGAGGCTACCACACACCTCTTTTCTCAGAAGGCTGGCGGCCACCACACAGGCCAGGAAGACTTGACCCGGGTCCCATGAGTAGCTATCCCCTCCATCCTCCACTGCATCCTGATATTTGACATATTTTGTGATAACAGGCTATATTCATAGGTCTTCTCTCTGATCAGGTGGCTACCCACTTGGCGTTGCAGTCTTCTTACTACTGCAGAAAAGCAGATAGACACATTAGTGGAATTCCATCTGATTAGGAAGCTTATCAGTGACTTGGAAGACACACAGAAACTGCAAAGTCAAGCAGCATGGCTTACAGATGGGTGCTGGGATCAGGAGCAGACCTTGGCAGGCTGATCCCCTGAGCCAAAAACAACAAGAAGAGATTCACTGGTGATTAATGTTAAGTCTTGCATCAGCATCAACTGGAGTGCCTGCTCTGCCACCATTGTTTTGAAGATGTTGTTTTTAAGAATAACAGTTGCTGATTTGTGACACACTTGCCAGCTTCATGGAGAAGTTACGTGGTTTACTTTTCATGTGTGTTTTAAGTATTGTAATGGTGACCATCATGGTTTAATGTGAGTGTTATAATGTTAAAAGCTTATCATAACAGCTTTAATCAGTATGTAATGCTGCCTCCATAGAGAGTTCCAATAAATGGTGTGCCTGAAATAAGAGAGGGAGGGATGGAGGGAGGAAGGAAAAGGGGAGGGAGGGAGGAAGGAAGGAGAGGGAAAAAAAGGAAAAGGAAGAAGGAAGGAGAAGTGAGGGGAAAAGGGAGAGAAACTTTATCAAAAGAGATTTGGCATGGGTTAAGGAGCTAGCTTAATTCAGTCCCCAGAAGTTACACAGAAAAGTCAGACATGATAGCATGTGTTTGTAATCCCAGCACTAGGGAGGCTAACACAGACAGATTTTCTGGGCTGGACAGCCGGCTCAGTCAAAGAAGTGAGCCCCGAGCCAATGTCAAACTGTGTTTCAGAATTAAAAAAAAAAAAAAAATCAACATGAACTGCTCCTGAGAAATAACACCCAAGGCTAGTGTCTGGTCTCCTCATCCATGTGCACACATGCACTGTACACAAATATGCATATGCACACACCCATGGGAATCTAGGTCATGGGATAATACATGGCCCCTGTTCTTTTTGGATATAATGCCATAGTCTAGACAGTTCATTTTGAGATTTAAAATTTGCATCCTTAATTTTACAGAGAGATTGAGCATAGTCATGAAAGAGCAGGGAGAGCAGAAAGTGTTTGGGGTGTTAGCCAGATATGGGAGGCTTTGGGAAAAGTCTAGAAGGTGATTTTGGTTTTTTGCTTTTTCTTCAGAGAAAAAGATTAGGATTCATTGTTAGCTTCTCTAGAGAGATGGAAATTCCAGGAAAGGAAGATCAAAAGAGAAAAGTGGGTAAAATCGGGGATGTTGTTGTTACTTTGTAGCTAGAAAGAATGCATGGCAGGGTCAGGGAGCTGGTAGAAAATGGTGCTGGGGTCTACAGAACTCAACCATCCTAACAGAGAAGAAAAACACCACGGGGACTCCTTGAGATGCCATTTGCTTTCTGTTTTCTTAAGGGGGAAAAATATGACGGATCCAATCAGAGAAACCAGATGTTTTCATTTTATAATGTGCCCGTTTTAATTATTTTAGAATCAAGATGTTTTCTGTAAGTGAAGGTAGAGGAGTTATGGAAAGAAACCCGATTCTAACTATAAACGGAACAGATGGGATGGTGGGAATAAAAACAAATTAAAACAATATTGCAGGGAGCTCTCAACTTTCGTTTAAAAAATATATGATGATATTTTTCAACTTTTCACATTCAACCAACTCATATATCGAGTGACAAAATGAAAAACCAATTTCAGCTGCATAAATTTTAAACATTTGCCTAAATGATCTGGACTCACCCCATCTAAAAGTCCAGATGAATGCATTAGACTGCTAATTGTATTTTTCTATGAATTAGATTTTATATTTTGTACTATATTACAGACAGGGTACAGTTATGTTTGATGACATTCAGGGCAGAAAAATCAAACTAAACAGTGGTCTTAATTAGAACAGTAAATAGTGTGGGTTTAATTAGCTTCCATTCCTGATGACAGATTTGATCAGCTGCCAAATATTTACCCTTTCAGTCTCTCTACTGAGGCTGGAGAACTGCTCTATAAGTAGAAGCTGTTCTATAAAACTTCTGCTATAAATAGAAGCTGTCAGACCCAATGGCTGATGGGACTTGAATGACAATTATTGAGAAACCTTTTTTGCTTACTGACACTATTTTTTCATTTCAGTTTTGAAGGTCTTCCCTATCAATCCTCCTCTCAATTTAACTTTTTGGGGGATGGGATGAAGATGTAACTTGCCCAAAGGCTTAGAGAAACCTGGGCAATAGCTAATTACTGTGTCAAGGTTCCCCTCTATACCTTTACATTCTCTAACTTACAACTTACCATTAAATTCTGTCTGACTTGAACATTTCTATAGTCTAAGAGGATTTTTGTTTTTTGTTTTTGTTTGCTTGCTTGGTAAGACATTATGTGTTCTATCTTTTAAAACACGATACAGGGTTCTGGAGAGATGGGTCAGCAGTTAAGAGCACTTACTGCTCTTTCTGGAGGATTGGAAGTCAGCAAACATTGTGAAGGATCACAACCGCCAGTAAACCCCCTCCAGGGGATCTGATGCTCTGTTCTGGCCTCCAAAGTGGCCTGAATTCACTTGTGGCACATTCCATCCACCCCAGACACACGAATACACATAACTAAGCAAGAAAGTAAACCCTTTACAAATGCCACAAAATATGGAGACACAACACAGAATGTTGCCAAAGTCATGCGAAACCCTCTCACTGGAAGAATGACAATGCCTTAGTTTTCTTTATCACTGACAGAGGTGTCTGCAGAAAATATGCACAAGTTTTAAAATCAGCATTAGCCAGGTGGGTTGTCATGGGTGATGATTTCATTACTTTCTGAACTTTGGTGGTTTTTGAGATTTCTCTTTTAAAAGTATTTTTAGGACAAATGCAATCATTAGATGACAACATCTTATCTAGCTACAAGTCTGTATCGTGTTTAATACAGGTAAGTCTGCACATGAATGGAGAAAGACACACCCAGATGAATAAATTGTGACTCTTCTCAGGGGCAGTGAGGATGAGTCAGTACCACCTCTTCTCTTCTTAGAAGCAATTTGGTGTGTGCTTTTCTAGCTCATACACCTGTACTTTCACTTCTGTGTTTTCATATGTATGTGTTCATTAAGCTGTCTTTATATGAAGACAGAGAGAACATGCTTTGTGTTTTTATTTTAAAGAAATTAAACTATTCTGGCCATTTCTTTTCTACTTTTGAACCTCTTTTAATAGATATGATGACCTTTCCTGTGCTAACCATATGATCATCAATGTCTATATGACACAGGATTTTTCTGGTATTTTATGGTTTCAGTACCTTAATACAAATTTCTAATGGATCTGGAATTCATTTTGACATATTAATTTATAGATTTTTAAAAAACATTCTTATTAGATTTATTCACTTCATTTTATGTGTGGGTGTTTACCTGCATGTATGTTTGTATATCATGTGTGTGCCTGGTGCCTGCTGAGGTCAGAAAGAGGGCATCGGATGGATCCCCTGGAACTGAAGTTATAAACAGTTATGAATTACCACATGTATGCTGGCAGTCAAACTTGGGTTCTCTGCAAGAGCAACAAGTACCCTTAACTGCTGAGCGGTTTCTCCAGAGCAAGAATTTATCTATTTAAAAAAAGTATTGAAATACTAGTATTTAGGCAAGAGGATCATGAGGTGGGACCAGCCTGGGTACACAGTAAGTTCAATGTTTGCTTGAGCTACAGTGTGAGATACTATTTCAAAAACTAAAATATCTAAAAATTACTCTTAGTAGATATGACAAAAGTGCTTTATGTGCATATATGAAATGTTATAATGAAACACATTTTTGTGCAGTTAATATATACTAATAAAGCATTATAAGGAAATTAATATATATGCTTACTTATTGTTATGACAATACTATAATTCTTTTTTTTTTTTGGTTTTTCGAGACAGAGTTTCTCTGTGTATTGTTGGCTGTCCTGGACTCACTTTGTAGACCAGGCTGGCCTCAAACTCACAAAGATCCGCCTGCCTCTGCCTCCCAAGTGCTGGGATTAAAGGCGTGCGCCACCACCGCCCGGCTTAGGGTGTTTTTTTTTTTTTTGGTTTTTTTTCGAGACAAGGTTTCTCTGTGTAGCCCTGGCTGTCCTGGACTCACTTTGTAGACCAGGCTGGCCTTGAACTTGCAAAGATCCGCCTGCCTCTGCCTCCCAAGTGCTGGGATTATAGGCGTGCGCCACCACCGCCCGGCTTACTATAATTCTTAATCGAGACAATTTTCCTCATTCCCTTGTTTTTACTTTTTTAATTTATTTTTTATTTTAGATTTTATTTTTTAATTTATTTTTATTCTATGGGTGTCCTGCTTGCATGTGTGACTGCACCAAATGTGTTCCCTATTGAGTTCCCTGGAACTGGAGTTACAGACAGTTGTGCAGTTGTTGACAACTGCCATGTGGGTGCTGAGAATCGAACCCAGGTCTTCTGGAAGAGCAGCCAGTTCTCTTAACTGCTGAGCTTTCTCTCCAGTTTCACGTCTACTCTTTTTAAAGAGAATCACAAAAGATGATATCTGACCTCCTGACCAACTGAGGTAGGTGATACAGAGTTGCTGACTGTAAGCCCACTGTTGTATGCCACACATCAGGATCTTTCTCATTGTGCATGGTTAGAACTTTACACCCACTGAACACTGTCCTCCTCTCAGTGCCCCAGGAGTCTTTGCCCGTCAGCACTACTATCCCATTCACTGAGTTGAAGTATTGTGGATATCTCCTGTGTATAGAATTAGGTGATCTTTGACTTTCTATAACTGGCTGCATTTCCCCTACATCCAGACCTCAAGAAATGCTCATTCAAAAGAAGGCAAAGATGGCAGCTGGGACGCTTGGGGCGACTGGAGTGACTGCTCCCGGACCTGTGGGGGAGGAGCCTCCTATTCCTTGCGGAGGTGTCTAACTGGAAGGTCAGTGGTGGCTTGGCTGCTCCTGTGTGGAGTGTGTTGGTGACTCTGGGTGAGAAGGGGAGACAGTGTGGCTCTGAAGTGTTCTGTTTGGTGGCTTACTGTCTTCCGTGACATCAGGCAATCTCAATTTGACATATTTAAATGGGAATGGTCCTACTTCCAGTTAAGTCTGTTACATCTATGCCTACATCTATGCCTGCTCCTGCGCCTGCTCCTGCTCCTGCTCCTGTGCCTGCTCCTGC